>MU226005.1:0-35542 GCA_018584345.1 Thuja plicata | reverse complement strand
CGCCACTCGGCGAGTCCTGCAACAATGGATCAATGTCATTGAGGTCAAGCGCATAATGAGTATCTTGCAAAGGTTGTATCACACAAACACATGGTAGTACCTTCTTTTCATTAGTGTTCCACCGCTCGTTGGGGAGGGGGGCATGGTAGACAGATGGCGGTGAGGGGTGGTGCTGATATACCTATAGTACTTGAAAAGCTAGTTATGAAAAGATGTATAAGAACTTTGGCAAATTAGTAAAATAGAAAAATTGCAAATACTAAATAAAAAGATATGAATTGTATGTGTCAAATATGTCAAATATGATTGCTGATAATGACTGATATTTTGTGGACAGTGATACTGTCATTCACCACTAATTATATGAAACTCTTACATCGAAATTAACCATATATGAAAATGGAATCGGATAATGAATTGCTGGATAAACACCAACATAGAAACCCCAGTTCTGATTTTAATTTAGGTTAGCCAGTGTAATCAGCAATAATGTATGCACTAGCAGCTACAAACCCTCATAAATTGCCCATATTAGGTTTGCAAATGATCTGAAAATGTCCTTCAATCAGCCAAATACACACACTTTTGAGATGTTTGGGGACAAGAGACTTCTAGAAGTCCTCAAGGGACTCCTGGGCATCCCGGACACTCTCTGCCTTCTCCAGATGTCCCGGTGGCGGTGGCAGGGGGACACACTGTCCCCGTTCCAAAGTCTCAGAGACGTCCCCATCTCGGAAACATAGGGCTTGGGGGGGGGATGCATCCCCATGTTTCATTAGCTTTCATGTAGTCAGGCTTAACCACACAAACACAAGGTTATCCAAGCTCTTTTGAGTCAATTTGTTGCATTGTTCTGTTTGAATGGCCTCAAAAACACTTGAGTTGCACTTACAACCAGAAGTGCTATAGAACTGGGATAGAATGTGGATGGCAAGCTTTTGAAGATTAGGCGTATTGGCACCAAAATTTTCCTACCACAAATCTGCAAAAGTATCATTTATTTGTAAGATATTAAGGATTTTAGTAAACCTAAATAAATTTTAATTAAAATTAAACATAATGTTTTTTCAAATTGGCTATAGAGTGTCTCCAACGAATGCAGAAAGTTAAAGAAAATAATGCCTCCATTGCCCTCATATAACTCTATAACTCATCGCATATGGGAGAGAAGAAAAACTTGGGGTTCAAATAGTAGGCAGAAACATGAATTTATTGGTGGAGTTGTCGATTTCACTTCCGATTAATAATGTGTTGTATGAGTTTATATTTGGTTTTGTTTGACCCATACAATTTCTGAATTGCTTCTTTGGCCCTGTAATCACTAATTGAAGTCAAATTGTTTTTGGGGTTGGGCTTGTTTTGGGTTCATCCATTGAAAACATATAAAAATAATAAAAGAACATATTTATCTTGTCAAATTAAGAATATAAGACATAATATTCATATTTCTTCAATTTTTATGTATCATAATATTTATAAACCTTATATAATATTAATGAAGTTAATTATAATATAGTGTTGGTGGTTCTTGATGTGGTGATAAAACTTAAAAGACATGGGCCTTCCAAGAGACAAGGCCTGCCATGACTTCCTATTCAACCTCAGCTTTAATCACTTTGGCGGAATGCTCATCTTCTTACCCAACATTGTCAAGTATATTGCCAAGGTGGGAAAAGGTTGCACAGAGAGATTGCATAGAGGCGAATACACCAGGCTTTGCATAGGGTATGCAATTTTCCTACCAAATTTTTTACGGGTTGGAGCAAATTCGTTTGGGACGAATCTGTAGTTGATTGTATGCACTTGAAAAGAACTCTTGACAAAGTGGCTTTGAATTCGAATCGGGTATGAACCAAACCTGAGTTCGGGCATAGGAGGGGATGAGCCAGCAAGTGGGCTTCCTATACTAAGGACTTTCCAACCACCTTTTGCTCACAAACGTATGGTTAAGGTTGGGCAATGTACTTTTATGCTTTTCAAGGTAAGTAAATTATTGGCAAAGTAGGTAAATCTTAAATGCACAATTCCTTGCCATTAGTGTGTTGAGTGTTCTCTCACGAGAGTCTGGATCCATGTGTGATAGTAGATGTATTTGGCAATATTCTTTGCATCTTCTATGGCATTCTTCACCCAACTTAATTTCTCTCTGTCCTCAAGGAGATGGTCAAGGTCATGGACGCCACAAGGAATTTAAAACAATGTAGGGTTCCTTGCCTCTAGTAGTCTATCAACTACCACATATGTAGATGCATTGTCTTTGACTATTTGGACAACATTTTCCACCACTACCTCCATCACCACCTCATCTAACAAGCCACACAAGGTTTCAACATTTTTTACTTCACTGGAGATGTCAACTGACTTCAAAAACACCATCCTTTTGAAGCCACTAAAAATTTAACAAGTGTCATATTCTTGGCATTTGGTCATGCATTAGAGAAAATATTGCAGCCATTGGTTTGCTAAATCTATTTTAGTTTCTTTACTAGCTTTTATATGTTTTGAACCTCATCGTCCAATGATTGGTGATCAGTTCATAATAGTTTGGGGCCTTTAATCCCTTAGTTGCCATGGTCATTGCAGTAATCAGCTCCTATCAATAAGGACTTAAAAAAGCAACATAAAAGGGACTACTATTATAGTACCAAATTTGATGCATGCCAACATTGCCTCATGATGCAAGTCCCTATTTCATGCAATACCTTCCAATGAAGATTGTGCACTAGGAGTGTTATGAGGAACAAAACAACTGAAATTGTGGCTACCCACATTGCCTAATCTTCATATTCATGGCCTAATGGAAGAATGCCCCTCATATCTTCCCCGATATCGACCCTTTAGAATTGTGAAATGTGGGCGAGGCTCCCATTGCCTTTGCTGTACTTTTTTTCTACCTTTCTTTGCTCAAATGCTGAAATAGGGTTCTCACCCCATTCTAAACCTTTAGAGTTGACAGAGTACATGGCGTAACATCTAAACAAGGAACTTGTGCAAGTTAATATTGTAGATGATTCACATGTCTCATTTCTTTAGGAAAATGCTTCCAAATAAGCATTCCTGTTTTTGGACCTTTTGTCCCATGTTTTCCAGCAACGGTCCTTAGGCTTGCCACCTTTTTTAGTTGTAGTCGTGGATGCCATATTCTTTTCAAAAAGTGGAAACCAAACATGCGAAAAGGTAAATAACATGAAATAATCAAAATTGTTGGCATAGCTCAAAGTCAAATCTTCATTAATAAGCTATGCTTGTTTGATATTTTAATTTTATACAATCGATGTCAAATAGCCAATAGCCCAAGACAACAATTTTTCAAATGGTTAGCTGTTTTCAAATAATCTTTCAAAATAAATAGTGCAAAACACCCCTAAAAAGATAAAGGGAGAGGATTGTCATTGCATTGCAGATTCAGTAATCGTATTTACTTTTTCAATGCTTCAGCTATATTTAGTCTAGTTAGCTTAACAACAATCCCCATACCTGAGTCTCGATGTCCCTACATTTCCCTGTTGCGGAAACTTGGAGAAACAATGGCTTTTTTTTTCTTTTCTTATATCTTTTCTTTTATATGCCCCTCGTTTATTTTGTTATTTACTTGAAGAACATCAATGAACCAATTTGTTTAGTTGGATGATATCAGAGTTCTTTGAGACAAGTAAAAATTATATACTAATTTTAAAGTTTGAACATGGATAAGCTTTTGCATTGAATATGATTGATGGTTGCACCCATGTTTTGTGGAATGAAAAGGGCAGTCTTTATCCATGATTGTAATGATAATTGAAGAGTTACTAATTGATAATGCAAAGCAGAAAGACAAAATGCAAGAAAGTGTTATGAAGGATATTTAACATCATTCAAGTGTAAATATTAGATGTTTTATGAAGAAAGGCCTTGAGAACTATCTAGTAAAAGAGTTTTAACTCCTAACGAAAAACCTTGAATCATCACTATTGAAAATACTGGATTCAATTATTTGAAAAAAACGACAGCAGGATTTTATGCTTAACTGTCATGACTCACATGCTAAGAAATTGGGGGTTGCAGTTCCACAGCTATGACATACATAACTAATACCTTGTGACATCTGAAGATTGCAAGAGAAGTTGGAAGTCATGGTGTTTGAAACGAGTCATAGTCATGGCATTTGAAACTTTAAAACGCTTAGGGGTATCTCCCTTTTGGATCAAGGGAATTTGTTGTATTTCTGATCCAAATGGTATAGTTTGTAGGTTTAGTAAATAAAGCAAAAAAAGAAACCTAAGGTTTCAGATTATCATTTAACAATGAAATTGCAAATGCTAAAAGTGAAGTATGAATTTCAAAATTGTTAAGTCTTTACCTGGATGACTTGATGAATGCTTTGAATGTTTGATTGCTGAAGATGATTGAAGTATTCCTCTTTCTCTTTCTCTTGCTCAATGCAATGAAAAAGTGTTAATGGTGGTTTGGATTGACAGTGGGCAAGTATATTTATAGTTTGCTGAGAATTTGTAGTGTGGGTGGGCCCATTAACATTTTAAGAATTAGGATTAATGAATTAAATAAAAAAAACACTTAAAGTAAAAGATATATTTTGCATGTGCAGGCTGTGGGGACATTCCGAAGTTTCTGATACTTTTGAGGGACTTCATGAAGTTTCCATGCCATCCCACGGACTTCCTAGAGGCCCCTCAACATTTTCAACAGAGGGAACATTATGGCACTTCCCCTTATTAGGAAAATGCCTTGGGGATATATCTCCTTTGGTGATGGTGGTGGGGGATGTTTCAACTTTCATCCCTATCCTTGTCCCCATCAATGTTTTGGAAATGCCTTTTTTTTTCTGTTGGAGGTGGAGTCAGCCGGGATGCATCCTTGTGGAATACTGTAATTATATTTAAACCACTAAAGACACAATATAATATACCAAGGTAAATATTATAAAATAAAGTAAGATCAAAATGTATCTAAATATTTTTTTATAAAGTTATGTTCCACCTCCGCCTGGTACCTCTCCAATCTTTTCTTCTTCATCGACCTAGGACATTCTGTTTGCATTAGTTCTCAAATAGATTTCCAGTGCTGGCTGGTGAATAGAATTAGTGAGATTTCTGCATCACACATAAAGCTCTTGATTGAATGGGTAGTGCTGGGGATGGAAGATATTTTTGTATCACATAGGAGCTCTATGTTCACTGGAAATCACTCTACGAGCCAGTGAAGCTGATGGCTCTACATACACTTAGATGTATTAATAATTGAATATATGTATGTTTTATAATTGCCATATCTATATATGGGAATATTCAAAATGCACTGTATCCATATCATACCATATCCGTTTCCATCAGCTCTGGTCTTCACTAATTCTACCATGCATTTACCAATCAGAACTAAACTTACTTGGTATTTTAATATTTCTTAAAAGAAAACATTCCTAGAGTAACATCTTATATATTATCATTCTTAGTTAAAATACATGCCATATTTCTTTGCTCAGGTGCATGCTTAATATATTCCATTTAGACTGAAATCTGAGTCGCTTTGTAAATCAAAATATGAGATGCTTATAGCCTACTATATATTTCATAATGTAAAATTACGAAATGAATTTTTATTCCTTTTTCACATTCTCTTCGTGCCAATCCTTTCACTTGCAGTACACACAGTATATAGTTTAATCCTTTATAGGCTGAAAGCTATCTATTAGTTTGCTGCAGGTTTTGCTACTTGGAAGGTTACATCACAGAAATCTTGTGAATTTGGTAGGATATTGTGTTGATAAAGGGCATCGCATGTTAGTTTACGAGTTCATGAGCAATGGGAGTCTTGCAAGACATTTGTATGGTACGATGAGCTATCCTGCTTACCCTTTCTAGTTCATTGACTATAAAGTCTGACAGAAGAATCTATGATTGTCTGGAATTCTTTAGCAATTAGTGCTTTTAATTTGTCTTATTTTGCATCAGCATTTTGTTATGACAAGAGTTCTTTTATGGTTTAAACTTTTTATGGCCTTAGACCATAAATTATGGAAAAAAAATTCTTAAAAAAATTCTTAAAAAAATCTTAGACCTAAAAGGGTCACCAACAGAAGATTGAGAGTAATAAACAATCTTAATAACTTAAACATGCCTAGTAATTTTTGAACTTGAAGTGTGAGGATGTAAATATGTCTATATTTTGTAATCCCAGAAAGCTTGTCTACAATACAGAAAGTAAGAAAAGACACCTGCACCTTTAGAATACAAAGGGCAGCACTTGCATACTGCTTCACTTCACAAATTGCTGCCAGTGCAGAGATCTGGGCTAATTTCATACTAATAACTGTGGTTTTTTATCTTACCACTCAACAATTGTTTCTGTTGAATAGGCACAAACACATAATGGTAGCAAAAAAATCGAAACACAAAGAAAAAATAGAGCCTTTTGATTTTATTTTCTTTCAAAAATCTTCATGATATGCTATACAACACCCAGGCCTGAACTATTATGGAAATCTGTCCTGAGGCCAATGCATCCAATTGATCTATTATCTATATACCATAATCTGTTGACTAGGTGTGATGGCTGGGAACAACTACTGTTGGGAATCACTTTACTCAACAAAAAATTACTGCAAGTTGGGTGACATGATGCATTTATTTCCCTTGTTCTATTCTTTCACTTATTAACTAATGCCATCATCTTGACAAATGCCAGGCTATGAAATGGGAGGTGATGGTTTGGGAAGGAGCTTGCGATACTTAGACTCTTCTTTTGTAATCACTAATCCCACAACTCCTTTTCTGGAATTAGTTTGGTCACTATCAATTTCACATCAAAATGATTTAATGAACATCAAAGTCTTTTGTCATATTCCACCTTGATAGGGCGACTACTCCCCCTTCAGTCTCTTTTCTGACCCTTCTTCCCTGTGGCAGACTGTAGCTAGCTCCACCTCAATCTTTGCTTCTTATGCATGTGCATACTCATGTACAACTATATCCTTGTGTACAAATAAGAACACATTAAAAATGCAAAAAAATTAAAAATATTTGATGCCTGAGTTTTTAGCGTGTGTATATACATATGTATATAAGTATATGTAAGTTGTTGGAAACTCTGGACCTGTTTTGAAGTGTCATTCGACTTCTACATGTCTGGTTTTATTTGTGTATGCATTCCTGCTATATAAAGTTATAACATATTAATTTTCACAGGATGTTTCAGTATATTTTAGACCTAAAGTGATGATTATAGGGCACATATGCACTTTAGTACTTTTTTTTTTGGCCCATAAGCGATGCAGGCAAGCTCACAATATCATTGCAGAGTAATAGAGAACAAGCCATATTGCAAGGTAATAGGGAACAAGCCACAATGCAGGTGATTTATATATAAGAATTGAGAATATGCTAGCCATCAAACATGTGGAAGAATACATTGATTTGATTAAATAACCTTACTTAGAATTACTTTATAACTATGTTATGATAAACAAGAAATGTGAAATGCGATGGCAATGGCAATGCAACAAGAAACAAAATTTGATAAAGCATCATCCATTTTAATGGCGAACTGTGTCATCCCCTTGCATTTCTGGTAACGGAGCTTCATACAGAAAGTAAGAGGCCTTTTGCACATTGTTTTTTGGGTTTTAACTTTTACATCTCAAGTTACAGCTAATATCAACACAAGTTGTATGCTGCTGATAAACATCTTCACAAGGTTGCAGCAGTTTACTGAAGATTTAATTATCAGTGGTTCAATAACAACTCTTTGCTATATTTAGAAACTTGCAGAAATACTTCCTAAAGTAATCATGATTTCTCCTTCTAGAATTTTTCAATGTATATGAGTTGTGTTGTAACGCAATGAGACTAATAACAACACAAGTTTTTCTATGTTGCTGATAATATTCTCACAAGGTTGCAGCATTTTGTTGAAGACTCAATTATCAGTGAGTCAATGACAGCACTTTGCTATATTTAGAACTTGTAGAAATATTTACTAAAGTAATCACGATTTCTACTTGTAGAGTTTTTCAATGTAGTTTCTTGTGTGAAATGTTTTCTTTTACATAGATATTATGCTTTATTGCTATTGTTACTCTTGTTCTCAAAGGATTTGTTTAATGTTACATTCTGCACTCTAGTCTGGCCAAACTGATATCATACCTTTCTGTTATGTCTTGAGCTATTTACTTATTTTTATATTTTTCATTTAGTCTTTGCATAAATACGGCCTATCTGTATTTCCTATTTTCATGCTTTGCAAATTATGTTATTGATAAAGCTTTTCTCCATGTGCTGGGTTTCCTCTCCAGATGAGAACGCAGAACCGTTAAACTGGGAACGAAGGGTTCGCATAGCACACGATGTGTCAAGAGGAATTGAATATCTCCATGATGGGGTGTGCTTTTGGGGTTTGATAAAGACTGTGATAGCTTGTATTTGCTTCTTTTCTTTGAGCACTGATGTCCTGTGTAAATGGTTTTATGAAATACAAAAGCTGGTAAATTGCCATTGATTGCATAATTGATCTTGTAACAGGCAGTGCCTTCAGTAGTTCATCGGGACATAAAGTCTGCCAACATATTATTAGACAATTCTATGAGAGCCAGGGTACAGTTAACTTTTTTTTTTTTTCTTGTGATTTAGTTTACCTTCATAAAGTTTACAAATGAAATAAAGAATGGTGTAAAACTTTAAGAAAACACTGGCAGATGAATTTCAAGTGTTACAGATATTCATGAGGGAATTGCAAATTGTTTTCATTACCTGATATTTTCCTATTATTTAGATAAACATTATTGGAATTCATTCATTCATTCCTGTTGCTAGTCAGTTAAGAGGTTTCACACATACACCTTTCAATTGAAATTGTGAAATTCTCCTCTTTATAGATCAAGTCTTCCTTACCCTTACCCTTACCCTCAACATCCTACTACAGTGTATAATGTCAGATTTGACTGTCCCTAGCATGTATGTCCAATGCACTATCCCTTCAGTAACCACAAAATTAACAGCTCCTTCAATTGGAGTGGTTCTACTTTTGCTACTCAAAGTGTTTTTCCAATGGGTGACCTGCCACCCAATGCTGTATAAAGTTCCAACAACACAGGATGGAAGTTTTAGCAGCACAAAAGCACAAGCCATGGATTGAATCATTCCAATCTCTAAAACATCTGTGAGACAGACCAGCCCATCCACTTGTACTCATGCTGAACCCACACAAACCACAATTCAAATTGAGAGGGCCCTCTTGAAGGCTCTCCAAAATGACTTGTCCTCCAATGACTCCTTTGTGGGAAGGGCTCAGAAGTCTTGTCTTGGAAGTTTACCAATTATGTGTTGTCAAAAGTAGTATCTTTAGAAGGATGGAGAAAAACAGTTAATGTTTGTAATTTCGGCATGTCTTTATGATTGTAATTTCAGCAATGTCTTTACGATTAAATGTGTAGATTGCAGAGTAGGTGGTTCAAAGTTCTAGGAACAGGGGTGGCTTCTATTACACTTGTAGGCTTATTTGTCACTATGGTTCCTAGTGTATTTGAAAAAATTAAGCAGGCCAATATTTTGGTTGAGTGGCCTGTTCAATGTTAGACTGTCTCTTTTCTATATAAATCTTTTTCATCTTTGTTCAATTTTTTGTTTTGATACAATTGTATCGTTTTTGCTTTTCTTGTACAACATAAAAAAATAAGGGAACTTATCCTTAAATCAACAAAGTAATGGAGTAAAAATTTGATCTAGTTACCTCCACTTCGCATATTCAGTTGGGAAATTATGTATTTTGTCAACTTTTACGTATGTCAGCATGGAGACTTTGATTATTCTTATGTTATTTGCTGCAACTACGATAGCCAACAAGAACAAGCATTCTGAGTTCTGACAGATTCAACTCTCCCTTGTAGCCTATGCCAAAATTGGAGCCTTTGACAAGTGGCATATGTTCTGTCTTATTGTGATTTACATTGGAGGTCTTAGTATATAGTGGTGTATTGATTCACCGTTGGCTCAAGTTAATCTATTTTTATATCCAAAGACAATGGTTAATGGTTTGGATTTACATTTAGAACCACGAGATTGTTGCTATTTGTTCTCAAATCATGCTTTTATCGATAGAATTTTGTGTATCTAATCTTGTTATTTACAACCATGATTCATGCAACTTTGAGGAATCTGAGACCTTTCTACTTTTTCCAATCAGGTTGCAGATTTTGGGCTTTCAAGGGAGGAAAATGGACATGTATCGGATATTAAAGGAACATATGGATATCTAGACCCTGAGTATGTGTCAACAAAAACATTTACAAAGAAGAGTGATGTGTATAGCTTTGGTGTATTACTTTTTGAACTCATCTCTGGAAGGAATCCACAACAAGGACTGATGGAATATGTTGAGCTTGTAAGTTACTACTTTTATTTCTCTTCTTTCACACTAATTTCCTTTTGTGTGAGCTAAGTTGCTTAAATGAAAGTTCATATATATCTTGTGTTGGCTTCTGACTGGAACGTTCATTTTGGACCTAAAATTCTTTAGATTCACTAGTTTTTACATTGAGGGAGATACCGTGCTTGATTTAAAAATGAAATTGCATAGTTTGCAACCTTGCATGCCTCAACGGTTATTTATGTTACCATGTACTTATCAAGAAATTCCCTTTGTTGTTTCCATTCTAGTTGCCTTGGTTATATTTTGGTTGATTATGAAGATTTCAATCCTGATATTTTTCCATTTTCTCTGACTATAACTTGAAATTCATTGTGTGATAAAGGCTGCATTGAGTGCAGATGAAAGATCTGGGTGGGAGGAAATCTTGGATTCACGGCTTAATGGAAAATATAATCTAGATGAAGTCACTGCAATGGCAAACCTTGCATACAAGTGCATTCAAACAACTGCAAGGAGGCGTCCAGTCATGAGAGATGTGGCTCAGGTTATTTCAAGAATAGGGAAGAAGAAACGTATTAATAAACATGAGAAAAAACCCTCATCTATTACTGGGGATGAAAACTCTGAAGCTGAGCAGATTGAGCCTCCAAAGTTTGATTTGAAGAGTATTATTGTTACTAATGGTGAAATTTTTGAAGCCGAGGAGCAAACAAATCCTTCAAATTTTGAGTTGAACATGATGCCCAGTAATACAGAGAGATCGGAAACTTAATGTTTTAACTTTGGCGGGTGACAATGAAAGCTGTTCAGAATGTGCTTATATGTTCGCTAGTATTCATGTGTTATGCATGTATTGCCAGGAGCTCACTTCCAAACTTGGTACCTTCACGTGGCAATTGTAGTTGCTCCAGACATTCTGATATTTTGGGTAGTATTCATGAGATACATGAATATCTAGGAGCTCCTTGTACATATTTGGTACCTGCAAAATAAATCAGTGGTGCTTTCAATCTCTGTAAACAAATTTTGTAATTGGGTTGATGCTTCAAATTATAGGAAAATGTTTGGAAAAAAAATTTGCAGTCAAGAGAAGGTGCAGCAAACATTTTTCCCGAACATTCTTCTATCAAGAAAAACATTGAAGTTCATTAGTCAATGTATGTTGGTGATATCCTCTATGCACCTTTGGTTGATTTCTATGGTGTTCCAATCTTCTTTATGTACACTATATTGCTGTTCATGTAATAGTCTCAGTTCTCCTGAAAACAAGATGCAGAAAATAAAGTGACTTTTCTGCACCAATGTAAAACGGTTATGCAACATACATTAATTCATATTGTACGGCAAAATACAGCACAGTAATCCATTCGTTCTGGATCCATGTACATGTATACTTTGTGAAGTCTTTATTTTAAATATCACAATACATAATTACTAATATAAGATTAATGGATTTCATTTCTGGGAAAAAACATACATGGCTACTTAAATATGGCATAGCTGGGTTGAAATATTTAGGCAAGTCTGAAATCATTTGTCTAAGTTAACAGATACCACATTTAAGCTGTCACTAAAAAGGGATGTTTGCTATGGCAGAATGTGGATTCTCTCTGTGCAGCAGCAGTACTTTTAAATCTTTTGCTTCCATTGATCTCTGTAAGTAATTCATGTGGAAGTCAAATATGTGATTATTTTGACATTTCCAAATGACATCACTGGGATTTATGGCGGTTATTTTGTTGCTCAGAGACATCAACGGCCAAGAATTGGCACACTTGGTGCATCTTATAACGGGGATGACATAGACCATCAAGAGTTGGGCATTTATGGTGGTTATTTTGTTGCCTAGAGAATCAGCTCAAAAATCTCAATATTTTACCCTAAAAACCTTGTGAGAGAAAATCCAACTTTGGTAGTATAAAAAACATTACTAGGTACGCTTGATGGCATTAATAAAAATGGACAAGCACAAGTGGATACGATAATAATTCTTTCCCAATGCTCTCTGTAGCCTCAACAAACTAAGAATTGTTCAATTCTCCAATTTCTTGCATTTACAACAATCAATCTTTCCTCTTATGCCAAAACATACGCTATCCACCTCTATTTATAGTTGTTTATGTGAAAGCTTTCTCCCAGGCTCGAGGAGAACCCTTTACAAGATAGAAATGGAAAGGATGTCTTATTTTAATTCCAAGTTTTCAACAATTGGGGCTCATTTCCATTTACATGAATTTGTCTCCATGGGCCCAAAATGGATCTCTGCACAAAATGGTCTCTACAGACACATGATTCAAACCAGACACACAGAAATATCCTTGTATACTTCATAGTTTCTATTTTCTATCATTCTGTTTCTTTTCATGTCTGATCCCCAAATCCATCTTACTATTCAAGTTATATTTTCTTGATCCTAATGTATCAGCATGTTTGATGAGAAACAAAAAAATCACCTTTCCACATTGTAGTCATAAATGAAAAATACAATTATTGTCTCACAACATTCCATTCTCAGTTGCAGGTGGGAGTACTCACAAACAAAAATACGTTAACATGTATGTTAGTCTATTGTGTTAACATGTGTTAGTAATTTGCAAACAAACACAATAGGCTAACATAGGTGTTGTTAACATATATTGTTAACAACATATTGTGTTAACAAAGGTGCAAATATTCTGCCCCATAGACAAGGGCCACAAACAATCCAAGGCAGTTGGTCGAAGCATGCGTTCACACATATTAAAGGAAAGAAGAGGTAATACATTGGTAGTTCTTGGTTGATAGCGCAATCCGATATCAAAGGAATTGATTGAAAAGTTCGGCTTGAAGATATACGAACATCTTCACTCTTACCCAGGTTGGGTGAAAAGGGTTTAGAAATACACATAACTAAGAGGTGAACAATCAAATTTTGGGTGAATGGACAATATGTAGATGAAAGTGGATGCAAATATTATTTCTTTTGATACTTTTGACATGGTTATTGGTATTCCATATCTAATTAAAGAAGCAATTTTTACAAAGGGCTAGTAAAGAAACATAGGTGGGTTAACAATTGGTTAAAACACTTGGTTTGAAAACATACAAACACTTCCACTCTATTAGGTTGGGCGAAATGGTTGTAGAAATACAAGTAACTAAGACGCTCAAAATAAAATCTGAGGTGAATGCATAATATGTAGATGAAAATGGATGCAAATAGTATTCCTCTTGATACTTTTGACATAGTGCTTGGTATTCCATATCTATATGTTGAAGAAACAATTTTTACAAGAAGGGCTAATAATTTTTACAAGAGTTGATAAATTTTATAAGAAGTGTGAATCTAGAATGTCATGCTCCTAGTGCTCATCAAACCCCCATTAGAGAATCACAACCATCTTTTACTATGATCACCTAGCTTGTTATGCCTTTTTTGTCGGTTCAACTTTAGCCTTATCATGTGGTGACCACTTGTTTGGCTACTCCACCTTATCATTTTTTTTGTTCCCTCTATGCGCATAAATGGGTCTTCTACGAGGCCTCCACCCTCCCACATCTTCTCCTTGTTTTGAGGACTTGATGATCGTATTCCATGGACCATTGTATGAAGATGGAAAAAAGGTCTTCCTAAATTTGACTTCCCATCACATATACTAGTGTGAAGCATGTGAGATTGAATATGGTTAGGTCTCACATTTTCTAAGTGGGGCCCTAGGGCTCTAATATGTATCTTTTTTGGTTGATGTAGTATATGGTAGCTTGGATGCAGTCATGTATCACTTTGTTTTGTCTTATTAGGTTGTCTAGTTTTTCCCATAACTCATGGTACTTGTTTCGTTTGTTTGTCGGTTGTTCTATTGTACAAGGGCTTGATAAATTTTAATCTCAGTTTTATAAATATAAAAATCAAAGAAATATAAGCGAAGGATAAAATCGAATATATTATCGAGGGCATTAAAGCAAGACAAAGGTAGCAAGGAAAAGCTCAAATAAAATTATTAAATTAATTCAAGAAACTAGGCGATTTTGTTTACTTTTGTTTTCTATTAAATTGAACAACATAACAAAGGTGTTGACCCTTGCACAACCACAACCTAGAGGCATCCAAAGGGATCAACATCACACTAATAGTAAAGGTGTTGGAAATTATAAAAAATAAACATCACACTAGCAGAAAGGCCAGTAGCCCACCTCAAGAGTTGGAAGACAACTCACCCACAACACGAGGAGAAGAATGTGAGGTTAAAGAATGATTTTTCTGCGTCATTGGACAACTATCCAGGTGATGCTATCATTAGGATTCCCACGACAAGGGGGAGTAGTTAGTGGAAATCTATTTGAAAAATTGTTAGCACAAGGAGTAGAGTGTTGAGAAAGTATTACATTGGCAGTCAAAGATTAGAGTAGAGCAGTAGTAGAAGACAAAAGGAGGGTTGACACGGCCAGAGGGGCACACACTAGTAGGAGTAGGAGTAATATTCATGGGGATTGATGAGACCCGGTTTGCAGTAGGAACATCACTCAAATTTGCAGTAGGAGCTTCATCCTCATCATTAGCCCGTGATTCTTCATCAAAGGAAGAATAAGAAGCTAGGACAGTCAAATGTTCATCGTTAGTGTCTTTCAACCAAGTACTGATAGTGCCTTTACGCCTTAGGAGAGAAAAATCAATTGCCATGTGACTAGTAGAGAAGCAATCACATCATTGAAATGAGATGCCTTCATAATCCACTGCTTGAGTCCATGGCCTATTCCCCATCATGAGAACCACATCCCTAGGGAGAAGGTATAGAGATATCAATGTCAACCAAAATAAGTGTGAAAATAGAGAGACACATAGCTATCGTAGTCTCATCCACCTTTAAGAAACGACCAATAGAGTTTCCAATGGCCTCAAAACAAGAGTTCTCCCAAAAGTGAAGGGGAAGATTAGGGAGACGAACCCACACTAGACACATGCTAAGTGGTTCAATAAGAGGATTATAGGAGATTGTCCAAGGTTTGGCCGAGAGAGAGTGAGTGCCCCAAACCCACAACATACTTAGCACTAAATATCGTTCCATAGAAGAAGTTAAAAGAGCAATAAAAAACCCCTTTGCACAAGGGAAAAGAACAATATTACGAGAGACTAATGATCTCCAAGAATCCATCACTCAACGATGAAAATCCAGAAGAGAAGGCCAAAAACCAACGAATATGCAAACCAACCCGCAATGTTGGTAGAAATCCACATTTTTCACCACATCTAGACCACAGACCACCATAGGAGATGTCTTGGCATAGACAACAGGTCGAGATTTCTTTTTTGAAGGACCAAATTTGGTAACAAGAGAAAAAAATCCATCCACCAACAGTAGAGAGTGGGTGGGGGGCTCATTCATCGACTTACTAAACCAATTACAAGTCTTTGAGAGGGGTGACCAGTGGACATTGTTCCAACATAAACCCTACCACCAACATTATCAAGAACATTACCCCCAACCAAAAGTGGAGTAGCACTCAATGCACCCAACCTAGGAAATGCCGAGGCAGAGGGATCTGGGAAAAAATGACAATAGCCATTGCCTCATGTTGCACACTAGGACGCTAGTATATTTCATGAGTACAACCGCCACTGAAAGAACAATGATGGATTGTGTATTTATACTATGACCAACTCTAAATTGAAAGACCTAGATAAAGTCTCACCATATTTTAAAAAAGTCTTACATGAGCCAAGGGGCTTGCCACAAAAAAGAGAGGTTCATCATGAGAGTTTACTATCAAATCCCTCATGGTTTGAAAGTAAGAAAATACAAACAAAATAATAAAAGAATTAAATGGGCACATAAAGGGGGATGATACCCTTTTGTAAATACATTAACCGAGAATGGTAACTAGGAGGGAAGGGGTCCCATGACATTAATAATGTATGGGAACCTCATTAAGAGAATGATCATTGGAGAAATGATAAGGAGATCAATTTTTTTTTGAAAAGGGGAGAAGCTTTCAAGCAATTGCAGTTCATAGGTATAAAGCTAGACTCCGCAACCTTTGACAATATCTAAATTTTAAGTAGCCTAGGGATGTCCATTAAATCTTAAAGGATAATAGAAATTGTAGGAGAAGTTGAAGGTGAAGGTGATGGAGACATAAATAGATTGAAAACCAAAATCAACATCTATGGAAATGAGGAGGAGATAAGAATGGAAAAGTATGAAATGCATAAAGTTGACAAGAAATTTGTAGTAAGATAGTTTTCATCAAGGCTTTCTCATTTCAATTGCTTTGGAAAAGATATTGAATCTATAAATGTTGGTGATCTAATTTCACCAATAAACGATTGTAATGAAGTGAGTAGTGTTGTATGACTATTGCTATAGAGAAGGGATGACATATAGGAATTGAAGGTTCTTGAACGAGGTGTAGGTTTTGGAATGATGCACATTGACACATTATTGTTGGGCATTCATGCAAGGCTAAGTACAATCTTATATTATTGTTGACTTCCTAAACTATTCCTAATTCTTAGTTGTCCACTCACAGTCAATAATCTAGGTGAATTTCTACTACGTGTATAAAATTTTGGGAACTCTCATTGTCGCTTATGAAATTTATACATGATGATATCCAAAGAAATGTAGCCGTTTGTATGGTATGTTCCTTATGTTGCTCTTAGACTTGGTCTATGTCAAATCATTCTTATCAAGGAAGTGCACAATTGATAGAGAATATGTTTTAAAATGGACTTGATACAAAATAAATATAAATCTTGGTTGCAAATAGAGGACAAGAGTGTGATTAGTTGTATAAAGACTAGAAGTTACTGTGGGTCAAGTATCTAGATCCCAAACTTATAACCTAACCTTGGTTTAAAAGAGATATAACTTTGAATTGCACACTTCTATATTTTATTGGAGGAACTTTGTCAAACAATCTATGCACAATATTCATGCATAATGTCTTTAAGGAATTTACATTAAATCAACACACGAGTGTTGCATGTTTTCACATGGTGTATATATGTCTATTTTATTGTTGTAATATCCATTGTGTTGTATAAGTATTAGGATTTATCAAAGCCATCACTATGACGTGGTTTGTAAATGGGTTAGATCCACTAGCATAATGGCTAGAAGAATAAGTCATGCAAGAAGGCTGCAAAACAAGAGTAACACAATCCAATTAATCTTGCATTGATAGGTACCAAGTGTCCTTTAATGCACTAATATACATATAATTGGTTTTGTGGAATCATGATCTTGTATGATTTGAGGGCACAAATAATATGATGATACCATGTTACATTATTATAATTTCATATTTATGACTTCTCTTTTTTTGGCAGACATTGAAATCGTGCCAATACTAATCTCCTACCACCATTTCCATCTTAACGCCTAATTATATCAAAATAATTTTCACATTAATTAATCTATTTCAATTAAATTTTATTAATTAAATAATTTATTTTATTTTAATATTTCATTGTACACAAGTATCAAAATAATAAAATAAATCAACTGCCTACAATTAATTTAATAAATTTTAAAAATCAAACAAAATAAAATAGTTAGTTAACTAATGGACTAAAATCAATCAAAAAGGAAAAATCATTAATCAAATAAGTTAATTATTTGATTTTTAAGATTTATTAAATTAATTTTGGATAGAAAATTTATTTTATTATTTAGTTATGTGCATCGATAATAGATTATTTAAGTTATTCAAATAATAAGATCATTTAATCAAATTGATTTTTATGAAGTGGATTAGATAATTTGAAATCATTATATTAATGAACAAATGTTGTTACGTAGTAAGATAAAGGTAATGGTAGGAAATTAGCACTAGGGTGAGTTTTTAGTTTCTACAATTTTAATTATGAACAATTGAGAGGATTGGATTAATCGTACCAAATTTAGTACCCACAATACCATACACATAGGTAACAAACATGTTATTTCTCCCTATAGAGTAAAATTTTGATTATAATTATGTTGAGAACCCAAGATAATTTACAATATCTTACCCTACATTATTTGATTGTTCTATAATATTGTAGTTTTTAACAGGAGTAATCTTAACTATATATGCAACAAGCATATTACATTTAATAGGGTGAGAATTGTATATTAATACCTTAAAAGGTAAAATTGGCATAACTACTTCAACAAGTGAAGTATTCATGACTTAACCCTTTTGCAAGCAATTTCGTACAACTAACCCTTTTGTAAGTAATTCTATTGTGGTGTACTCATTTGGAGGAAGATAGCTCTGAGAATCACAAAAATAGTCAGTTACCATGATTAATGGAAATAGTTTTAAGTCAATGTAAAATAATACAAAGTGTCATTTCATAAGTCTAAGAATGAATTTCAACAAGACTCCCCTATTTTTTATAATGTAAACACCTAAAATTGTCTCATCGCCTATTTGTGATATTAACACTAATTTTTGTCTTAATTAATTAAATAATCTTAACTATTTAACTGATTTGTGTCATTCTTCTAATTTAATTTTAAATTTTTCTTTTCCCTCCAAAATCAATAATTGTATGATTTTAATTAATTATTTAATGTCCACTTCATTAATCTTCAATATTTGTCTAATAATTCCTCGTAATATTAGTTAAATCAACTATCCCAAAACACATTGTCCCGAAACACATTTTTTGTATTTGGCATAAGAGAACATATCTTCCATTTAGAATTTGCATTCTAGGGTTTCTTACCTTATTGCATCATTAGGTTTTGGCCATGATTGCATGTCATTATTTTAAGGTTATCTTGCATACCTCATATATTCCATTTAGGTCTCACATACCTTAGACTTGGGTATCTTTATCTTTGAGGGTTATCTTTTGAACACTAGAGAATATATCTTCTTTTAGATCTTTCTATAAGTGATTGGTAGATTCTTTTTGACCTCTCCTATAAAAATATCCTATCAAAATATTATCTTGTCATTATTACTTGGAGGTTAAAACATTTCTCCCCATCTTTTAGGGTTGCTCCTAAAAGTCACAATCTCAAAATTTTCAACTTTTCCCTTAAAGATTTATTTGTCCATCCTTAGTGGTCATATAACTAGTCTTGCATTGTTATTAGTCATTTCTCCAAAATAATAAAATCCAAAAAAAAAAGTTTCTTTCCTAAGTCATTACCATAGTCTAATCATTTCTAGTCTTGCATTGTTATTAGTTATTTCCTAAAAATCAGAAAATCCAAAAAAATATGGTTTCCTTCTTAGTTGTTACTATAGTAAAATCATCATAATCCACCTTGCATTGTCATAGTCCCATTCTTGCACTTCTAGATGCCATTTACTTGGTCAAAGAAAACCAAAGGATTAATGGACCCAAATCAGGACCCTACATTCAATCCTAATAGTTCCATGAATTTCAACTTCTACACTCCCATGTGTTCACAAAGACCGCCTAGGAGTGGGGCTACCTTACCTCCTCCTAGTGATGAGTTTTCCTTGGAAAAAATTCAAGCAAACTCCACCTAAGAAGAGATAGAAAAAACGTCACAAGATCCTAAGGTCCTTGTTGTCATGAATGCCTTATTATCAGTAGATCCTAATAGATACTTCCATCTTCTTGCATAAAATAGGGTCAAACTGCCATATGGTTTTGACACCTCCACCATTGTGAAGGGTAAAAAAATGATCTCTACTGGGGTTACACAATCACATTAATCCCAAATCTATGCTAGTCTACCATCTAGCAGCACAACCCATGCTGCCAAACAAGTTACAGCTTCAACAATACCATCCGGGATTCAATACAAAAGCTTGCTCTTCAATACAACACCACCATCCGTCACCAACCCCATGTCCATGAGTCAAAACCAGAATTCTAATGTTCCCTCTAGTATGTCACAGATAAACACAAGTTCCATATCACAAACTATACGAGTGACTACTACGACACCTTGCACAACAATTCCACCAGCCTCTAGTGCAAGTGCTACAACTAATACAATGACTCAAGGAGGACTTTTCACTCAATACCCTAGTGGTAAAAATGTCAAATTTCAAGGGGCGCCTTCCAACCGACACCCTAACAGTATGAACACTAACTTTCAAGGGCCCCCTTTAGTCAAAACCCAAGTGGAAAAAATATCAGAGCAACGCCTCAATTTCATCATACAAATCCTTTTGTTCAACCCAATCTGATATATACATATTTCACACTACAAATCATATCCAATTATGTCCCTAATTATGCACATGCCTCAAAATTGTATCTAGGAGCTCAACACACTTATGCGTATAATCAGGCACCCATGTATCAACATCAGATTATGTTTGTGGATCCCAATCTTGGTTCCAACATAAATGTACCTCCAATGCCTTCTGAGATATTAGTGCGCAATAGGTGCAAACTCTCCAACAAGAGCTGACCAACATGTAGAGTAATGGATCCAAGAATATGTACATTATAGAGGAATTATGTCCTTACCCATTTGACAAAATATTGTACACCCCACCCTTTCCTCAAAATTTTGAAACACCTAAATCTGATAGATATAAGGAGCAAAGAGACCAAAGAGACCCCATTCAATAATTATTTACAACTTGTACTAAGGTTTCTCACAATGAAACATATTTAATGCGCCTCTTTCCATGAAGTATTAGTGGTCCATCCATGGAGTGGTTCTCACGTCTATCATCATGAATACAATCATGGGGTGAATTGGTAGAAAAAATCATATCAAACTATTCTCATAACATTGTCACATAATTCACAATCATGGATCTATTTGATGTGAAATAGAAAAATGGGGAACCCTTGGCATCCTTCTTACAATATTGGAGGAACATGGCTAGCAAATAAATCTTTCCTATCCCTAAGAAAGATAAGATCCAAATGCTCATTGAGAACTGCCAAAGTGACATAATGTGTGCTTTTCACTCCCAACGTATAGACGCATTTACTAAAGCTGGTGAACAAGGTCGTAAAGTTGAAAGAGGACTTATTATCAAGGGACAACTCAAAGGTAACAAAGACACTAATGGGACCATCCAATGTAACCAATCTTTTGACAAATCTAAATATTGGTCTTGAAACAAAAATGTCACAAATGATGGTGTTGTTTGCTATCCATGTTGCACAACCTATCATACATCTACAAGGAACACCCCCTCCTAACATGAACACCACCAAAAATAATATCCCTTAAAATAAAAACTAATGTAACTAATGAACAACCACGTGCACTGAGAAGAAAAAAATCACGATGCACTTTCACACCTCTTGCTGAGCCACTTGAGGTGGTTCTAAAACGATTGATCCAATCTAGAGTTATCACAGTACCAAAGGTGCGATACTATGATCTTGGTCCTTTCAAGCCATCATGGTATAATGACAATGAGTTTTGCGAATAATATTACACAAAGGGACATAAAATTGCAAATTATTTTCAACTTAAACATATTGTCCAAGATCTGAATGAAAAAGGGGAGATAGAAGCTAAAGATAATTTGGGAACAACAAATAATGACCACATTATGTTTAAGGATCCACTTCATAATCATGAAAAAGGTAAGGCCTCTAGGTTTAGACAACACAATAATGCTAATGTTGTCAATCATATCTACCATGACCCCGATCACACTGTCCATGTTATCACTGTCTGAGGTCAAAACCTTGATTGTGCAATTACTACCAGAAGATCTAATATTACTATCTAGGGACTTCCTTCTAAGTCACACACCCCATCAATCATTCAATACAATATCTTTGACCAATTAAAGAAAACTCCCATGCAAATATCTATATTCGAGCTATTGTGTCTATCACCCAATCACAAAACAATCCTTGACAAAGTTTTGCAAGAGTCTTCCATTCTGGATGACATAGAAATTAATGCATTTCAGGCCACGGTGGAGCATCTTTCCACTACATAGCATGTCACATTCACAGAGTATGATTTACCTACCCACAAGCCATTTCACAATGATCCACTCCACCTTGAGGTCTATGACAATAAACATAAAATTAGACAAGTCTTAGTAGACGACGGAGTAGGTCTCAATATATGTACCCTAAAGTTGGTTGAAATATTAAGATTCTCTGAGAGTTGTGTGCACCTTTCAAAGAAGATCATTATCAGAGCCTATGATGATGGAGAACGCCCTTCAATGGGTGTCATCACATTGCCTATCAGAATTAGCCCAGTTGCACATGAGACAATATTCCTAGTACTTGATCTTGAGATCGGCTATAATATACTCCTTTGTTGACCATGTATACATGTTATACAAGTCGTATTATCCACCTACCACCATTCCTTGAAGTTCCCCTATAATGGGTTAGAAATTATAGTCGAAGGTGACATAGATCCTTTCTTATATTGTACTAATCGAAAGGGGTTGACTAATCAACTTCTTATCAATCAAGCAGCTTCCACTTTTTCACCTATCAATTATGTTGACCCATCCATGTTTTCTAAGGCCTCCACTTTATCCACTCTATCGTCTCTAACCACTTACCTCTCCAGGCTCAAGATCAATGTGCAAGACAAAGGCTATGAGGATTACAACTATGTTGATTCCTTTTGTGTGGGAAACTTGCCTATCTCACCAAAAACCTATAAGAAACCAAGAAAGCCACTAAAGCACAAGAAAAAAATCATAGTCATATATAGACCACCTTCAGTCTTTACCAAGTGGGGGGAACTTAATGAAGGATCCAGAGAATAGGATGTGTCAGATTGGATCTATAAAGATAAGGAACCCCTTCCCACAACACTTCTTGTGTATGAGTATGAGAGAGACTATACCATAGTGAAAAAACATGAATTTAATGGGCGTATTGGTCTTGGTATAAAAAATAAAGGTTTGATAGAACCGATACTCCCAAATATTACTCCAAAACATAGAGGTATAGGGTATCAGTCATTAGAAGAAAGAATTGCAGGTACTAGGTTTCCTTGCATAAAGGTTGTTTGTGCTAATGATAACATCGAGACAAATGATGAAGAACATTATGAAAATGATTCACGTGACTATGAGTAGGACACCCCTTGCACATATAGCACCTATGAATTGAATGATATATTTTCCAATTTCAACAACCTATCTTTATATGCTACGCCCATAGACAGACGTGCTTGGATTGAAACCTTCTGGAATCTGTCTGAGACGTCTGAAGTCCCTCCATCTGAATCACGTGAATCAGTCTTTGAATCTTATATAATAAAACCCTTTCAACCACTTAAATGTCCTATGATGATGGCGATGATACCATTTCCCTAGTAAACCCTAAGCTAATAGATTGGGAACAACAATATCCTCCATACCTAGATTTTTTGGAGAGTGATGAAGCTATTGCCGAGTTTATGGGATTTCAAGGTGATATAAGCATAGGGGACCATAAGGAAGGTTTTACTATTGATCTTTATCACACAACATATTTTGGGGAGTCATGTCCAACTTCTAGTAAAAAAAGAAAGTAATGTGAAAATGAAAGATCTCTAGGTGAAAATCGAAAGGAACCTCTAGGTCACAAAACAGTAAAAACAAAATACGTATCTTATGGTGAAAACCTCCCTGAGGTGCCAGAAGATGAAGGTTGGACACACTTCCCATCAATTAGGAAAGATCACTACTCCTGGAAGAGCATACACAATAGATAGACCTTGGCACTGAAGAAACCAAGAGGATCATATGCCTTGCAACCTCACTTTATCCTAAGTAGAGAAGACAATTGATTCAGTTTTTCAAGGAAAAACATATCAAATTTGCATGGTCTTATGTTGATATGCCAAGGATAGATCCAAAATTATTCCTCCATCATTTACCACTCAATGTAGGAATAAAACTTGTCAAACAAAAACTTTGGAAAATGCATCCAAATGTTGCCTTACTAGTCAAGGTAGAGCTCAAGAAACTGTTAGATATTAGGTTTATCCCACCTATAAACTGTGTAGAGTGGATATCAAATTTGGTACCGGTCACCAAACCATTTGGGGGCATAATAATTTTAACAGATTTCAGAGACCACAATAATGCATGTGCAAAAGATGACTTTCTATTACCCAACATTGATATGATTGCGGACTGAACAATACGCTATGAAACAATATCATTAATGGATGCATTCTTAGACTTTAATTAGATCCAAATTTCTACCAAAGACCAACATAAGACAACATTCACTTGTGAATGGGGAATGTAATGTTGTAATCTCATTCCATTTGGTCCAAAGAATGCAGGCACCACCTATCAACGAGAAATGACTACGATCTTTGATGATCTCATGACATTTGGTACAACGAATGCAAACGCCACCTATCAACGAGAAATGACTATGATCTTTGATGATCTCATGCATGAAATCATGGAAGACTGTGTAGATGATATATTGTCCATATAAATTATCATAGATCTTCACATCAATATTCTGGCAGTAATCTTTGACAGATTGGAAGCATACAAAGTCAAGTTAAATCCTAAGAAGTGTGTCCTCAGAGTTACATCAGGAAAGCTTCTAGGTTTCATTGTATCACATTGTGGAATAGAGGTAGATTTGGAAAAGTTCAAAGCAATCATTGAGATGCCTCCTCCTAAGAATATTAGTTATCTAAGGAGTATCCAAGGGAGGTTACAGTTGGTAAAAATATTTAAAGCACAACTAGCAGACATGTGCCATCCCTTCCAATATCTACTTCATAAGGATGTTCCTTTCAGATGGGTAGAACAATGTCAAGAAGCATATCAGACCCTAAAGGACTATTTTCTATCAACTCCTATCTTAATGCCACCAAAAGAAAGAAATCATTTACTCCTTTATATATCAACAACTACAACATCTATAGGTGTCCTAGCACAACATGACTCTGAAGGCAGAGAAAGAGCTATTTACTACATCAAAAAAAACTTGTGGGCTATGAATTGAACTATTCTGCCATAGAAAGAGCATGCCCAATAGTAGTGTTTGCTTCTCAAAAAAGAATACACTATATGCTTAGTCATAAGATGTTACTCATAGAAAAGATAGACCCACTCAAATATCTCCTTTGTAAAGAAGAATTGACAGGAAGGTTGGCTAAATGGGTAATGATCCTTATAGAATTTGAGATAGAGTATGTTGACAAATGAGGCATTAGAGGTCAAGAAATAGTTGATCCTCCTATACTAGCAACTCATTCCATCTTGTCATATTTTCTTGATGAGGCCATATTCTTGGTTGATACATATACTCAATGACACTTATACTTTGATGGGTCCTACACACATAAGGGGTCCAAGGCTGGAATATTGTTTATCACACAACAAGGTGGCTCCATTCCCCAATCTTACAGGCTCAAATTTGAATGCAATAATAACATGATGAAATATTAGGCTTTTCTCATAGGTCTTAAGACAACTGTCCAATGTAAAATCAAACACTTGCATGTCTATGGAGATTCATAGTTGATCATTAACCATGTCAATGATAGCTATACGACTAAATATGAAAACTCCTTTGGCACCTATATTAGTTTAAAGTTAGGAGTTTCTATTGTTTGTGGTATACGTCAATGATAGTCTAAAGGAGTGAATTGATGAAGCTTTTAACACAAGCACCTAGGATCAAACAAAAAACAAAAACACCTTCCACAAGAAATTATAGCAAGAAAATGATTGCTATATTCCTCAAAAGCAAAAGGATTACAATTTGCAAGCTCACATAATTACAAGATTGCATAATTGCAGGATGAGTTACAATGAAGAGATCAATTGTTTTTATAGAAAACAATAGATCTAAAAATAGAAAAGCCAACTCAAGCTAAAATTATCTAACTAAAGCTAAGATATGAAAACTAGAAGTGCATGACATGCACAATGTGCAAACTTGTTCCTAACTAAAATTAGACTAAGCAAAATTTATACTCGCTAATTGAACCTAAGCTAGAGCATGAATATGCAAATATGTGCTTTAATTATGCATGAGAGTATCATCTAGCATGTGCATAGTTAATTGAAGAAACATATGCAAGTGTGCCCAAAGAAACTAATATGCATTCTCTAACACCTCCCCTTAAGTGAAACTTAGGGAGACAAATAACTCTATGCATAAAATGCATGAATGAGTCCCGACAAAAAAATGCACGATTAGGTACCCATGTACAATGAAAATATCTCAAATCAGAGAAAAATGTGAAACGCCACATGGAAAAAAACCTTATCCAAAAGTGAGAGATGCAACTTCATGAAGTGCAAAAGAACCTCCTCTGGGACACAAGAAAAGTGCGGACACCTATCGAATGACAACTGTCATAGTGGTAAATGAAGAACCTCCTTTGAAACCAAGATGATGATCAAGATCAATCTGTATGAGTGGAAAATGGAAAACAAAGTCAAAACATCTATCAACAAAAGATACATAAGACAACAATATACACGAGTTCCCCCAATGACACTACTCCAACAATGAGTAGATGGAAAACGAAGGCAAAAAATCTATCAAATGAAGATATAGAAGACAAAAATCTACATGATTAACCCCAACAACACTACTTGAACAATGAGAAGACCACAAATAAAGGAAAAAAAATGTCATTCAAAGATGCATATGGCACATGAATCTGTACCAGTGACCCAAACGACACTACTCAACCATGCAAGAACAAAGTGTTAGTAAAAAATATAGGTGCCAATAGCTTAAAGAGTTGATCAACTACGGAATCAAGGAAGAATTAGCACAAATAATAGAACCCCGTCATAATGCTGACAAAGGTGAGGCTTGAGAGGTCCACCAAAACTCTGTGTCATTAAAAAGAAGATGAAGGAAAGGCCCAAGAATAAAGAGCATGACCTTTATCTGTTTGTGATGAAGAAGATTGAAGAGATGAAATATGATGTTGCTTCATGGCCTCCTCTAAAACCTTTAGTATAGTCAAACACCTTTTAATTGCATGTCCTACCTTTCCACAAAAACTGCAAGGGTCACCTGACTTCTTCTGCTTTGTCTTGGAGCAAGACTCACCAGAATGAGAAGGATAAGTAGATAGAGTGGAATTCTCCATACTGAATATCTGCAAGAGAAACCCCCCACCACAAGATACACATACCCTCCTACAATTGGATAGTCACTCAAAAATAAATAATTATGAGAATAATGTATACCTGATCAAAACTATGCAAAAAGAGACCAAATATATGTGTAGAGGATCCTGAGAGCTTTCCAATGATGTGCATAAGTCAGAAAATGAAATCCATTTTCTCAAGTTATGGACCTAGAAGTAGCGAAAACTTTAGTGGCGATTATTCGCCATTTGGCGAATGTCACATGTCGGCGACCCCTGAATTGGAAAATATTTTTCACATATTGGATTGACCCTATCACCTGAGATTTATTAATATTGGGTCCAAAGCCCGGGCCCATTGCCCATTGGTTTATTTAATTTTTCCATTTCTTACACATTATTGCCAACAGAATATAAGTTTTGGTCCCCATAAATTTAAAACAATCGCCTATAATTTCTAAGTGACCCCAAATCGACGGCCTAAATTCGCCAATTGTTTTATACATATATATTTATAGGCAGCCCCAAATTCGCCTGGCATTTTACAGACGTGTTTCTCTAACCGATGTAATTTAGCCAACTTTATTAATCATGTGAAGGTATTGGACGACCCATAATCGCCTCAGAAATAACAAAAGACGTGTTATAATTCCAAGGGCCTCGCCAAATATTTGTATACTTAATACCTCCTGCCGAATTATCCAAATAAGGATTAGTATAAAACATTATAATATCTCTATATTTGATCGATAGCGAACTTTCAGACTATTGAGTACAAATGTATACTGCATTGGCGAGTTGCGACTGCATTGCTGCGTTTTAATTTGAGGCAAAGGTAAGTGATACTTATTCTACGACTCTGTGAGTTTGAGTTCATTTACATTATTGCGGAATGGGTTTGCAAAAATGGGGTTTATTTTCCCTTTCGACCCAAAATACACCACACGCCATTGATCTGTGCTCATCCAACGGTCGCTCGCATTGTCGCACTATCATGGGTCCCATTAACTTTTGGCTTTTTATTTGATGTCACTAGGACATTAGGACATGTGTGAGTATCACTTAATCATTTTAAATCACAACTTCAGCTTATTAGTTATTACATTTAATAAATGTTTAGTTTTACAGTGTAGTCCAATTTAGATTTTAATTCAATTATTTCTATCTATATTATAATCACACATCGATATGACACATTGGAAAATTAAAAATAGAAACTTGCTTTGTCTCTGGACTGATAAAGAAACTTAATTGTTTTAAAAATTCAGAATCTGAGTCTTCAGATTTAAAAATGGAAGTATTAATCCATCGCTTAAGCATACTTAAATGTGTAATACACAGGTAAAGCAACTAATTAAAATATTGTAATCACAGAGAAGTCTAAGAATCATTTTTTGTATCCATAAAAAGAAAATTGAAACGAACTTGGAAAATTTTTATTATTTTTTTTCATAAAATTACATCATACAGTACAAACAAAAACCTACTAGGCAACTTCTTATCGGTATAAAAAAAAAGTGAAACTTTGCATGTCCATTGTCAAAAGACCAGGGTAACGGGAATGGGTAAACTAGGGAATCAAGGATCTTCATCTTCCCTTTTGTCTGAGTAGAATTTTCCAGAGAGGATAATCTCTGAGAATTCATCAAGCCATGTGTAGTCTGACTCGTTTAATTCATCAAGGTAAAACCATTTCTAGAGAAAATCCCTCCCAAGCCGTGCCCATTTCCTATGTCGCGTTAGTTGCTCGTCATTGAGATTCAACAGAAAGGGTTGTTTGGCCACATTTTTGTCCGGCTCCAACAACTTGTGTATATCTCTTAGCCAAGGGATCCCCACCCCTAATTCTGCAAAAATAACAACATTGACATCATCCTTCAGTAATTTCTCTTTAAAAACCTTCCTTAACAACATCAGCATATCCACCTTCTGTCCTCTGAGGTTGAGGAGAGACGAAAAAACTGGGACGTAATGTCCGTGTAGACGTGGTATCTGTCAACATTCTCAAGGAACTCTCGACCCAATAACATCAGCACAACAAAATTTATAAAAGCGTCGCCACCAACCTCCCTAAAAATGGAAGTGAGGATTTCTTTCGAGACATTGCCCAAAAAGGACCTCTAGTCATCTGGGGATGTGCATCTCAAACGGATTGGTGTGTTCATCTTTAATTATTGAAAGCCTAAAGACCTAAAAACCTAAACCTTAAAACCAGAGGTAGAATTTCTACCACCGGCAGCTCTGACTCTTAATCTACCAAAAGAAAAATGAAGAAGAAAGAAGCCATATTGTCTATAAATAGCCTTGGCCCCTTGATTGATAGTAGTGATCACAGATACTTAGCAATTAATAATTATTCTTTCTTTAATCGTATTTAATGCATTTTTCATAAATGCATTATGCGTGTGAGAGATTTAAATCCACTATTCTTAATCTTTCATATCTACATGTAAATCTTTCCCATAAATGCATGTGTACTATTGACAGTTAAAGATGACAGTTAAAGATGACAGTTAAAGAATGTCGTTGACAAGGCATTTATTTCTTTTCGAGTTACAAGTTACAAGTTGCAATTACACTATCCACCATCCACGTAAAAAAATAACCTATAGTAATCAACGATCATGGTTACAGTGCACTTTTTAAGGCTTGATACGTGTCATCATTCCGGTGACTTCCTGCAGAAGTTTGTTTCCTTCCGAAATTCAACCTGAAATTAAATTGCAGCCATTGATCTAGGATGATCAAATGGTCTCAAATAATACATTTAACAATATAAAACAATGGATATTACTAATTAGAATTTAGGTTATGTGTCCATGTGTGATCAGTTATATTCACAACAAATAAAAGCGATATTCGCTGGACGTGATATTGCATTAATTACAATGTTACATGTCATTATTCTGGTGACTTCTTGGAGAACTCTGTTTCCTTCAAGAAATTGGGCCGAAATTAAACTCCAGCCATTGATGTAGGATAATCAAACGGTCTCAAATAAGACATTTAATATTAGTTGGCGTTGGCCCACATGACGCATTGACGAGTCCCATCTTTTGAAAATCGCCAAATAAAATATTTATTTTTCCCATAATTAACGATAGATTAGCCAATAAAATAAATATATTTTCAAATGACACATAAGAATCGCCAGTACAAATTTTTTTTTCCCTTCAAAAGAATATCATTCACCTCATATATTATATATTTCCCCCACATTAATTTATAATTCGCCAGGATTTTATGGAATTTTCATTCGGCAGGGAAAAAATCGCCTTTGCCTTTATATTATTTTCCTAATTTGGAAAAAAAAATTGCCATCACCATTAAAATGTATCCCCTAAATTAATGTACGATTCACTACGATTTTACACTTTTTTCTAGGAGGGGGTTTCTTAAAGTTATCCCTGCCTAGAAGCATAAAAAACAACCCTAACTATAGAGGCCTAGTACACAAAAATGGTACACAATCTAATCAAACCACCACCAGATTTAGATTTCTACTAGAATCAACTTTCTGATGATATCTTGTTTGCCTAATCTCGAGCCCGTATGACAAAGTTATGGGCAAACAACCAACATATTGCTCTTTATTGGATTACTGGTCAAATTGGTCAATAGAAAATTGTGGGAAAAATTTGACGATCGTCGAATATTCTCCCCCTTGGCCAATATATTCTCAAATCTTCACCAAAATTAGTTGGGCATCGCTAAAAAAGGAAAAAAGAATGCGGAATTAGTGGATTATTTTATGGGCTGCTAAAAGAAAATGAGGGTGGGACCAACCACATCAGTGTCTGCATATGTAGGTGCTCCATCAATACGTGCACCTTTTTCTTTATAAAAAACACTTTAAACTTTTTACAAAGTTTTTAAAAAAACTTTATAAATTTTTTAAAAATTGTAGTGCTCCACAATTTTTGTATTTTTCAATTTTTTTTGGTGTAGAGTGCTAATTTTTTGCTAACTATGTATTGATTGGGGTGCGCTAATGTTAGCATTGGTACAAATCTATCTCATAAAGAGTTCAAGTCTAAAAATTTGAAGTTGTCCAAATTTGACAAATTTTATATCACTTTAGGGGTTTTTGGGCGTTTTGAGCTCAACGATGGTGTCTATTTTGCAACAAAGTGCCAAGATTTTTAAGCTACCCCCTGATTTCACCTATTTTTTTATGCCCTCCACCAAAAAAGGACCTAAAAAATCAACTTCTCATATTTAAATGCCATCAATCTTAGGCTTTTGGCACACTGCGAACACAATTGTTAGGTCTCTGAAGCTCCAAAAAATAGGCAAAAAATACCCAAATCCAAATTCACACAAAAAGAAAACTTGGAGACCTTGCAACAGTCTTGAGGAAGTAAACCCTCAAATCTTGAGAAGGGATTTGTTGAATCCACAATCTGATACTATGTTGAAGTTTGCAGCACAAGCACCAATTTCAAATTTTGAAGAATTTTATATTGATTTATAGGTTTTTGGCCCTTCTGAGCGCAATGGTGACCTATGTTTTGTGCCAAAGTGTCCATATTTTTTAGCTACCTCTAAATTTCACCTTTTTCATTCTCTAAGCCAAAAAAGACCACAAAAAATCAAATTCTCAGATTTTGACAAAACAATAGTTGATCTAAGGGTTTTGGCACTCTACAAAAATGATTGTAAGGTTTTTGAAGCTCTAAAAGATGGCAAAAAAATACCCAAATAAAAATTCACACGAAATAGAAAACTTGGAGACCTTACAACACTCTTTAGCTCAAACAATAGAAAACTAGTTTGCTATGTAATCTTTAGACTATTGGCACCTGCATTTTTTACTAGCACTTTGTTCTTGCATGGTTGAATAGTTTCGTTTGGATCACTCGTACAGATTGATGTGCCATCTACATATTCAACTAATAGATGTTTTTACTTTGTTTTCCATATGCTCATTTTGCAAGTAGTGTCATCGGGGGCACTCAAGTAGATTGTTGTCTTCTGTATCTTTGGCTGACAAATGTTTTGGCCTTGTTTTCCATATGCTCATTTTTTGAGTAGTGTTGTTGGGGGTACTCATACAGATTGATCTTGATCATCATCTTGGTTTCAAATGACATTCTTCATTCATCACTATGACATTTATCATTCGACAGGTGTCCACACTTTTCTTGTGTCCCAATAGAGGTTCTTCTGCACTTCATGTAGTTGCATCTATCACTTTTGGAGAGGGGTTTTTTCCTATGTGGTTTTTCTCATTTTTCTCCACTTTGAGAGATTTTGATTATACATGGGTACCTATCAGGCCTTTTTTTGTCGAGAATCATTCATGCATTTCATGCATAGAGTTTTTTTCTCTCCCTAAGTTTCACTTAGGCGGGGGGTGTTAGAGCATGCATATTAGTTTATTTGGGCACACTTACATATGTTGCTTTGATTAATTCTGCACACACTGAGAATATTCTCATTCATAATTAAAGCACATGTTTGCACATTCATGCTCTAGATTAATTTCACTTAGCGAGCCGAAATTTAGCTGAGTTTAATTTAGTTAGGCTCTAGTTTTCATATTGTGCATGTTATGCACTTTTAGCTTGCATATCTTAGCTTTAGTTTGCTAATTTTAGTTTGAGTTGGATTTTCTATTTTTAGATCTATATTTTTCTATAAAAGCAATTGATTTCTTCATTATAATTAATCCTGCAATTATGTGGTTTTGCAATATTTATAATCTTTTTACTTTTGAGGAAAAGAGCAATTATTTTCTTTCTACCCTTGCTTGTGGAAGGTGTTTTCATTTGCTATTTGATTCTAGTTGCTTGTGCTGCAAACCTCAACATGGTATCAGAGCTTGTTGGAGTAATAAGGTTATTTACTTAATTAAAATCATATTGATTTATTCAAATAAGTCACATTTTTCTTTATCTTCACTTAAGCTTTAAACTTAGGCCCATTAATAATTAAATAATTAATAATTATTAGTTCCTCATCCTAGGGTTTGCCTTTTTTAGGTTGAGTTTTTTTTTTAAAATTTTTTAGCACTATTACTTTTTATAAAAACAATAGATCCCTTTATAATTATTGCATTATTTTAATATACATTTTTTCTTCAGGCTTTCATAACACCCTTTTGTGCGATTTTAGGGTTTCTTGCAGGTGACAAGTCATTTGTATGCAGGTGTTCACTGGGTTCTGTGTTGTATTTCTCAACATCAACATGGTATCGGAGCTTCAAATCTGTTGCTTCCTATTTGTCTTTTGAGGGATCCTATCTTGCAAGCTGAAGTCTTTGTGTACGATAATAAAAAAAAAATTGTAGTTTTTTGGAGGTTTTTATCTCAAAAAAATTGCAGGTTTTTTATTTTAAAAAAATAAAAAAATATTTTTTGGACCTTTTCTATTTTTAAAAAAGGAGGGGCCAATTTTTTTGGGCTTTTCGACTCCTTTGGAGCGCCCAAAGGCCGCAACCTTTAGTCGCCGACAGCTCCCACAACCACGACAGACCTCACGCAGTCAGAAAAGAATTTGTCATAGTCCAACCACCCCTCCACCTGCCTCGCCTATGGCCCACCACCGGCCGTAGTACCACTGCAGTGCCACCCATGCACTGCCCATCTGAGTAGTGTCGCCGACTCATTGCCAGGACGCCACCATACAACCACCAGGGTTTGTTTACATGTTTTTTTAAGCATACTGATTTTTTTTTCCATAACTTTGTCCTATGGTATCAAAATTGGGCAAACAAGATATCACTGGAAAGCTGATTTTGAGCTCGATCTAATGGTGCGGGTTATTTTTCTTGATTATGTTGTTTTTCTACATTTATTGCTAGTCAAGGTCATACCTTATTGTTTCACTTCTGGGGGCGTAACTTTTGCATATAGTCTCCATTTTTTGCAAACAAAAGGGTGTCAAAAAGGTGTTCGAATGCTCTTTCTAGATATGCAATTTATTTCATCAGAAAATTTACTAGGTACATAGAGAATTGTGTGAAGTATTTTACCTTTTTTACACCTTCCAACTTTCAAATTTGTAATAGGGTTTGTGGTTTTTGTGTGTTGTGGGGGGTGTTTTTTCTTGTTTTCTTTATATACACATCATAAATCAGAACATCATGGTGTACACCTCCTCAAGTGACCGTCTTACTCCACATAATTATCATACCTCGAATGCACATATGACTAGACTTCTCATGTCTAAGAGGTTATGGTCCAGTTTGGATGAGAATCAACCTCCATTGCAACATCCATTTGAGGTTCTACAACACAAAAATCGAATGGATGAGGTCATGGGTTAGATATCTTTACATGTTACAAATAGCCTTCTTTTTCACCTGGAGGGTTGTACGACTCCTTGGTCTATGTTGATTGGGTTTTATTATCTTTTTGGAACCATTAATTAGTTTAGGGCACTTCAAATTGAGGCAAAGTTGACTACTTTTGCACCTGACTATTTTCCATATATTAAGGATTTATTGATAAAATTCAAATCACTAAGATCATTCTTATGGGGTTATGGTAAAAACAAGACAAAAACCAAGTGTATATACTTGATACTCTCTAGACTTCGAGGCTCATTTCAGATATTCTCTTCTACATTATACTCCACAATAGATGCTTTGGGTCCATGATTTACCATGCCTACCTTTGAGGTATTTTGCGATCGGTTGACACGTGAGCAATCCAAGCTCACATTGTTGGATACTCTTCTAGGATCAAGAACCAAGTATTGGTAGGTGAGGCATCTCAGGGGAAGCAAAAACGGAAATCAAATCCAAAGACAAATTCAATAAATAGTGAGAGTTCCTCCAAGCCACCACCAAAGTCTACTTCACAACCACAATCCAACCCTAAAGAGGGTAAATATTCTAAGTCTGGTGATTCTTCCTCTAAGACTAAGACAAAATTAGGTGATCCATGTAGTTTATGTGGCAAGGAAGGTCAACCAGTTTCCAGATGTTGGAAGCGATTAGAGGAGAGGAGGCCATGCAGCAACATCACATCACCTCACCTTAGTCACCTTCCCCACCCATAGGGAAAGGTCATGCTCTTTCTTATCGAGCATTGTCTTCAAGATCCACTTGGATTCTAGATTTTGGTGCTTCTTGTATGCACCCTAAAATGGTCGCCTAGACTTTGGGCCCCATTTCTCAATTTATCAAATCCCTGAATCAATACTTTCAAATATCAACAATATCAATTATATCAATTTCCTTGATCATATCATAA
>MU226004.1:283071-298807 GCA_018584345.1 Thuja plicata | reverse complement strand
CATGACAAAATTGGTGGACAGCTAAGAAAAGGTTTCAATTTTCGTGCATCCCTAAAATGACATAATTGGGGGGACTTAAAGTTGGCCTAGGAAGATAAAAATGCAGAAATTGAGCCCCCCAACCAAATTCATAACCTTGGGGTACTCAATTTTGCATAAAACCACATCCTAGTACTTCCCAAAATCTCCTAAAATAACCAAAAATTCATGCATCCGAAAATGAGGTTTGTTTCTCAATGTTTCTTGGTCTCATAGCCCACCTACGCAACTAGGAGAGCTCAAGGGTGGATAAGGAAAAGGTGGGGTTCAAATCCATTTCACAAGCCACATCATCACTAGGTGTCAAATGACACATCACAAAATAAAAAACACATCACAACATAAGTGGCATGCTTAGTGTGTGTAAACAATTAAACATTTCACAAGGTAAATCCTATTTGACAACATATAAATCCACGTTATTTTATGACATATAAATTAGCATTAAAAACCATACATATTCAGTCATCACATTCACAAAAGAAAACATGATACAATGAGGTCGCACTCTCTCACTTGAGTCGACCTTGGCTTTTACAGATTGCACAAGATCCTATCCTGTTTCCCCGGATTAAACCATGGCCATATCCCTGCATGCTCAAACTTGATGTCAGTACATTATATATAAAAAAAAACATTTATATTAATAAACATTTCAATCATAAAAATGATAGCATCTCCTAATCAATATACTTGTGCATACGTCTACATCATATAACATTACATATTTGCAGAAGCAAGTGTTATCATCATATTCTCGAACCATGATTTCATTAATATAATATCAAAGATAACAGAACAAGCTGAATACATATATCATGAAAAATCAAAGTATCAAAATAAGCATGTGTATAGATATAAAGAGTGGGGTAACTGTGATCATCAACAAAACCTGTAACAACTACTCATAAGGTCCAAAAGATGGCAAGCATAAACTATAATGTCCATACTCAAAATATCATCCTGATGAGTCAAGTGTCAAAATAAAAGTCAAACTAAGACAGGTTAGGGCAGGACCTCACATAAAGGCTAGGATATGTTGATCATCCTCAAAGACCTGAAAATGGGTGACATTGTATGGAATGGACAGGGTAGGGGTCATCTCAATAGAGAATCTCTAGAGTTGCAAGCCACCCATTGGCTCAAGTATGTTGGTAGAAATGACGAGGGAATCTGGGACATAATTTCATCTCCAGGGAATCAGATCGATGTCAAAGGCATGAAAATTATCAATAAGCCGCCATGCCTAGTTGCGGTATGCAGCTAGAATTTTATCGTGACAAGTGTATTGACTCTAGAACTGCTTGACAATCAACTTTGAATCACTTAGGGCCTGAAGGGGAGTGATTCCTTTCCTTACTGCAAATAGGAGTTCGAGGACCAAAGCCTCATACTCCATGATGTTGTCTACGTAGTTAAACTGCAACTTGTAGGATGCAAGGAAGGATTTCCCCTGTGTATTGATCAACTCCACTCTGGCCCCACAACCTTGTTTGCATCAGGACCTATTGAACTTAAGGGTCCACAAGTCATCATTTTTTGTCTAGGGTTGGAAAGATGAAGTGGTCTTTGGATTGTTTTTGGGAGGGTTGGGAGGAGTTTCCCTTGGTGCTGATGGTACATGGGTGAGGTTTTCCTCTAGAGAGATTTTTGGTTGGAATCCCTAGACCAATGATGCCAGACAAGCACTACCAGCAGAAGTACTAGGTCCCCAGGAATTAGCTATGTATTCTTTTTCTCAGAGGGCATTGATGTGCTAGGTGGTAGTGGTAAGGAAAGGCTCACATTCTAGCTCCAAATGTTTCTAGTAATGCACCTGGAACTAAGTTCCAGATAAGAGTGTAGTAGGGGTCGCTGTGGCACTCTGAGAGTTAACCTCAACCCTCAATTTTTCTTCTAGGTCCTGGGTTCTCTATGAAACTATGGGGTCCTCCCCAGTGGTGAAATTGAATGTTAAGATGTCAAGGGGTTGGTACACCCCAGTGGAAGTCTCAGAGAAGAGGAACTCATTCACCCTCCCAACTTTGGTGAGGGCCTATTTCATATGGGGCTCACTTTCAACCTAGATCTGGTTAGATTCTCCTTCCTAGGGGAGCCGCAAGTGAGAAAAGTCGATCGAGAAATATGCATTCAGGGACTTGGACCAATTCTGACTTAGTAACATCCCATAAGTCTCTGGGATGTCCACCACTTGGATGTTGAGTATGTTGGCTATCCTGGGGTCGTAGATGAGTTGAATATAGATGTTCTTTAGTTCACCTACCATTTTTATAGTAGTTTTATCTAGCTATATTACTGTGCCATTAGACGGGGTGGGCCAGAATCTAAGCTTTTGGCATATGGATAAAGGCATGATGTTACCTGAAGCCCCAAAATCTACCAAGAATCTATGTATATTCTTCCCTTGTATGCTCAAGCCTAGTAGGAAGGGAGGATCCTCAGTGTTACCCTAGAAGATAGCCATGTTGGCATCATCAAAAGAGATAGTCTTGGGTGGGCGAATGACGGCTTCTGGGTTTCCCAAGAGCTTTAGAAGAGACTTCTTCTACTCGAGATAGTTCAACAAAACCTCCATCAAGGTCATAGAGGTGGTGGTTTGTTCTAACACATTCATGATGTCGAACCTTCCTCCTAGGAATTGGTGGCTTGTCTTGGCTAGGTCCTTAGCTTGGTTGGAGCCAGGGCCTTTTGGAGGAAAAACTGATCATTTGTGTTGTCCCAGGGAGGAGTGTCTTTGGGAGGTGTGGGTGTGTAAAATGGTCCTTTACCAGCTTGACTTTGAGTTTTGTAGGGAGTTCATGGGTTGGTGAAGTTGTTGGCCTCAAAGGCTGGAATAGATTCATCAAACAAATCTTGTAGTTCAGGTTCCTCTTCATCTTGTCTTCCTGTTCCAAAGAAGACAGTCTCATAGGTAAACACACCATGAGTGAGATCTTGTATAGGAAGCTCTGGGTGAGTAGGATCAGAAGTTTTTTTTTTGTCTAGCTGGGAAATCATGATGAATTTTTCCAGTGTGGCATAGTTTACCTCATTATGAGAACCCGTGTCATCTAATCTACACCAGTTGGTCATGGGATGGAAGTCTGTGACAGGCATGAAATGGGAAGGTCCAGTGCCACCTTGATTGGTGTTTTGGTTTGGAGGTAGACCTCTAGTATTAGCATTGTTATTCCATTCCTGTTGGTTGGGTTGGGGCCCATTGTTGGAATTTCTTCCTTGGGCATTATTGTTTCGTTGGCTGAAGAAAATATTCCCTCTCTGGGAATTGGTGTTGTGGGGTGTAAAGGACCCCACCTTCAGCTGAACCATGTCCATAGTTAGTGTAGACAACATTCCCCCAAGGGATTCAACTTCAGTGGTCAGCTAGGTATTCACATCATAATGTGATGATTGTTGTTGTTGGTTTCCTAGGAAAGCGGTAGCATTCGCCAGAGTTGAGGGAAAAAATCCTCTAGCCGCGGATGACTGAAAGAAAGGCATTCCAGACTGTTGTGTCTATGGTTTTTGCATTTGCTATGGCTAGTTCTAGGGAAAAGATTTCAGACTCGGCATAGTCTGGGTTTGAGATGGATATACATACCTAGCTTGCTAGTCTATTAGTGGTGGTGGGGGATTCATGGCCATCATAGGGGCACCATTTGCTTGATTATGGTTATATCCCTTAGCGTAAGAAGTTTCATTAGGTATAATGTTAAATGGCATGCTCTGCCCAATCCCACCCGGGGATTTGATAAGACCATAGGACAACTCCAAGGCCAGGTTGTAAATCTTCTCTAAAGTGTCCTAGTCACTGGGGGTGGTAGTTCTCTAGAGGAGAGTGGCAATAAAGGGGTCCATCACATTGAGATAGGTCTAGATAGTTACATCTGTGGATGGGATGAAGGGGCCCATACACCATTTCAAGGTGCATTGGAACTCATGGTTGAATGCTACAAGGGCCTTGTTTGGTTCCTTATTGATAGAAATGAACTGGCTATGGGACCATGCTGGGTCCATGTGTATGTGAAAGGTAGCTAGGAAGGCGTTCTCCATGTCCTTCCAACTGTTGATGGAATTGGTAGGAAGGTTAAGGTACCAGTTCAATCCATTCTATCCTAGGGATAGAGGGAACATCTGGGTCACAATGTCTTGATGTTGGATCCGGTGTCAGTTCATGGCATCTTTATATGCCTATTGATGTTCTTCTATGATTCATGAGCCTAAGTGCTCATATTGGGGACAAATCTTTTCTGGGTGTGAAGGTAAATCATTGGCTGCACTCAGAAAAGTTCCCATCGGGGACCTGGTATTTCTAAAATATGTAGCCATTAGGGTTGTTGGATTTTGATTAGGTTGAGAATTAATTCCTAGGGTCATCTAGGGGACTTGGGTATTCTGGGATGTGCTAGATCCCCAGATAGTGGAGGCTGACTTGGGTTTTAAGGTCTCTTTCTTTTGAGTGGGAGGCTCAAGTTTGACAAACCTTCTAGGATTAGGAGTTGATCTAAGGACTCTTTTGAATCTTGCTAGTGAAAATGATCCAATCCCACTAAAGGCTTGGCTCCTAAAACTATGTCTTGGGGAACCTTCGGGCAGTGTAAAATTGGAATCCTCAGAGAGGGACGAGTTCATGCCCTTCTTCTAGTGTGAGTTTTTTTTTACGGGACTTTGTGATCAGGTCTTCCAATAGATGCAAGTTATCACCAGGTACCGGGGTACTAGCCAACTTTTCCTGTAAAGGTTCTCAAGGGAAATGAGATTCCCTGGGCCTTCAAGCATGTAAGAGTCAGGTCTTGATAGTGCAGGAGCTTAGTTGGGAATGTGACTATTTTGTTCGGTGGGATAACTGGTTATCTTGGCTCATCTTCTCTGGGGATTTAAGTGAGTGGGGGTTCCTGCAAACGTTCATTAAATTTACCAAATAAACTTCAAAAGATATTACAGAGTTAGGAATATTTCATCTACCTATAGTCATGCCAAACATTTGAAACATCAACCAAGCTGTAACATGCTACATTAAATACTGAAGAAATATGAAATCATCAGTTCATATTCAATCAATAGCGGAGGAAAAGAATGTTGTTATTCTACTTAAAATATCATAGCAAGGTACATAAAGAACATACACCACAATAATATCGTTAATCCAGATATTAGAATGCCAACAACATCATTAATAGAACCCTTCCTTCTTCATTAACATGTCTCCAGCAAGCACTGGTGCGTACAAAAATGGTGGCTCTAGGAGAGCACTTAACTACTGAAAGCTTCTAAAAAATAAGGAGCATTGAGCTCTCCAACTAAGAACTGAGAAAACCAAAATTCTATTAGCTATGGATTGAAAATCATCAATTTTTTTGACCCTTGGAATAAGGTCAGACTTATTATTTATACACCCATTTTGACCTAAAACTAACCTAACTTATTTTACACTTAACAATATAATACTAATTCTGGTGGTAGTACTACCTATGCCATGCTACAAAAGACCTCAAGATAGAAAAGGTCTGACATTTCAGAATAATAAGACAAGAAAAGAGGAGTGGAAGAATAAGCCTTGAGAAGAGGGTCAGGAGGATACAAGAAGAAATTTGATCCCCCAGAGATTGAGGCTATATGCCTCATAAATGGGAGAGTGGCTCACTATCTTCAATGCACCGGGTGTTACATTGAAGTAGCACCTTGGGAAGACCATTTGTCAGAACCCTCTTATCGAGCTGACATGCCTTGTTGCGGATACCTACTTTTTGACACCCTTTATAACTGCCTTGAAAGTGACTAGTCAGCTTTGGGAATCAAGACACGGGTCACTTTAAAGAATTCAAAAATAATATTGGATTCGGGGCTCTGGGATCTAGGAGCTTGTGTCCCCAAAGAATAAAGAATGAAACTGATATATGGTTGATAGGATTCTCTGGACTCCAGAGAACCTTATTGCTGCTTAATTTTTTTTAATGTCTCCAACACTTGGCTTATGCCTTCTTCATCTATATCTTTAATATTGTCCCATCAACTACAAATAGCCTCCAATTTCTCCTCAACATCTTTGGCCCCATTCCGGAACTCATCTACCATCTTGATGGTGTCATGCAACCGGATCATTATCTTGGATAGTCTAGATAACCTGCCCTGGTCAAAATCTCTAGTAGGCAGATACAAGGACTCTATCTATTCATCAAACTTGTTGAGGATGTAGTCCTTTGGGGTACATGTTCCAATGGTAAAGGGATCAACTTGCTATACTCCAGCCACAAATGCTTGAAATAGGCCCAATGGGTATTGAGACACTGTGACTTTTTCTTTCAAGGCCTTAAATAGTTCCTTGCATACCTCAATTTTGAGGACATGTCTAGAGTACTGGGCCTAGAGGGAATCATATGATTTATCTCCCAAAATCCCTGCCTCTATGGCAGCTTCTTCTCCTATGTTGTGAATTTCCTCCAACCTGGCCTTCCATTTTTCATACTTCATTAAATCTTTCTCCCATATAATAGCGTAGTCATCTTCCTGGCTGATGAGGAGGTCAACCCAATAAAGGTCTGGGAGGGATCCCACTAGAAATTATCTCATGGTGGCTACCTACTTGGTGACCCACCCATCTACTACTCGTGATTTCTTCTTCATGATCCAAAGAGAATCCACATCACCCTATGCAAGCAATATTCCAAAGGAAGGGGTTCTTGGGTGGATCTCGATCAAAGGTTGTGTTAGTTCTGCCAAAAGTGCAAGGAGATTGGCATTAGTCTCTCTTTCCTCCTTCAAATTCTAGCCTTGCTTGATATACCTAGCCTCTACTGCCTTAGTGGCTTCTCTGAGCAAGTCCAATTCACCTTGCTTGTCTCTTCTCCCTACTGCCCCTTCTATTATGTTATAGTCCTTGGGCCTTACGTCCATTGCATCTACACCTAGAGGGGGTGTTGTGATAGTCTCAACTATGTTTCCCACCAGCCATGTCTAGAGAGAATGGAATATCCATGCTTTCTTGGGATTCTAAGCCTCTACATTTTTGGCCATCATTTTTGCCAAAGAGAGTGGAGCGCTTGTTGCTACTGCTGGGGCCTTCCTCTTCCTTGATTCTTCCAGCCATTGAGGTGGCTGGGGCGGCTGGGGTGGCTTTGTAATTAGGACCTATGCATTGAGATTCCTTTTAGAATCTGGTGGTGTGTTCCCACAATGTACATTATCTTCAGGCTCTTTCTCCCTCTCTTGCTCTTGTTCCTTTTCTTGTTCTTGAGAACCTTCAGTATTTTCTATCATGCTGGCATTCTCTGTTGTGATGTTCAGAACCTTTTCTCTAGCCTCAACATTATTTGTATCTTTGAGGACTTCCTCATCGCTCCTGGTGTTAGCTAACCTTGCATTTTCATTGTTTGTGACTTCCTAATCAATTTTCTGCTGCTGTTCTTGGGCCTCATAGGCCTCCTTTATTGGAACATTTTCCTCCATCAAAACATCCTCTGGAGGGGGGTGAGGTCTCTGGCCAAAGTTTAACAATGTAGCCACCATTACTACCTCACCAAATGTGCTCCAGGTCACTTGATCACCCAGAGTAACCAAAGGCATCTGGAGCATGATGAATGGGGGCACAGTTGATCCTGAAGGTCTGGGTTCCCCAATCATCGGCTGTTCATCTATGGATTTCCTTAGTGTGTCTTTGGTCTCCTAGACTAGGGTATTTTCATGCTTGGGTACCTTTTGTGCTTTCTCCCAGGCATCTCTTTCTAATGCATCCTCTTCTTTCAGGATCTCCTTTTCTATGGGGGCCTCTTCCTTATCCTGAGTAGAAATTTCCTCCACCACATGAATTATACCCTATTGGAGGTCCATGAGATCCTCCACTGAGAAAGTGTCATCAAAGTCATCATGCGGGGGTGAGGAGTCAGAAATAATTTCTAGTTTGGAAGAATCCAAATTGACATCCACCTGGGGCACATCTGGCATACTGGGGCTGGGGGCTGCACTTGGTCTGGGAGTCACCTTCTTCTTCTTTCTTGTCAGTGGAACCCTTGTCTCTAAAATGCTGGTGGACTCTGCCTCGGTGAAATTTTGTCTACTCATCATCACAACCAACGATGGGGATCCTGCCAGGCAAGCAGATGTCATTGGAGTTACAAGGAGGCCAGAGGATATCTGTGTACTTATCTACTGGCTAGCCAGCCTTGTCAACTCCATTTATTGTTGAATTTGGGCCATTAAAAGGGTGGAAACTTGGGGAGTCACCTTGGCTGGGGTGCCCTCTTTTTATTTTCCTTTTATCGTTCTCTGTTTGGCATTAGCAGAAGATGGAGTAGGTCAGGGGTTGGTAGAAGAGGGAGTGGCCTTATGAACCATTGGTTTCTTTCGAGTGCTCTTGGGACACACCTAGGAAAAATATTGGTGACTTGCTTCCAAGATAGGGTGACATACCCCTTCACTTATTAAGCCTTCAGGTGTGAACTAGTCCATCGGAGGGAGATCTAATTTTTCCAACCCTTGTCCTTTATATACTAGATCCTCTAGCATCTCGTCATCTGAAAAACCCTTCAAAAAAGTTTGAAAGTCGAGTGTCTTCATGAGTCCTTTTCTCATCCGTGAATGTTGTTGTGCCCAAAGATTGAAACTATCTTGGCAGTCCACCCAAAAATATTCAATATCTTCTTCATATGGCGGGGATGCCCAAGGAAGCATTGTGGCAATCTTTCCTAGAGGATCATAGTTTTTCTTGGCGTGGTGGAATTCCACCAGTCCCAAGCTTTTCAATTCATTATCTGCCTCCCTTGCCGCAGTGAGGCTATATGTATAATTCCCACATGAAAATGGGAATGGGACATTGATGACCTTCTTCAATGTAAAGAAGGCGTGCAAATCCATCATCTTTTGATAGAATTCTAAAAGAATAATTCTATCCCTGCAATACCAGGGAAGAAGATGGGGCCTCTCAAAGAAGCCTATCACCCAAATGTAGGTGTGGTGCTAGAACTAAATAAAATAGTGACCATAGGTGCTGACCAAATTCATTTCTACCTGCAACAATCAGTACCTGAAATCTCGAGTAAGTGTTAGGATGTTATGGTAGATGAAAGCATCATTTACCTGGAAAAAAATTTAGAAACTAAGTTCCCATTATATTTGGGGATAATGATCCCATGGTGTTACTTGGCCCGGCCTGTTTCCAAGTTCTCCAACTATTCCCAAACCTAGAAAAGCTGATCTTTGTTGGGCTAGTGCCCATAGCATATATGATGTCATGTAAAACTTAGAATTCTAGACGACACCCTTCAGCTATGTGGCCACATGATTGGCTATGATAGCTGCCCAGTTGAAGGTCTAACTATGGGTGGTGATGCAGTAAAGAAAGTAGTACATCCATGTCAAGAAATCTTGGGCATGGGGCAATCCAAAGATCCTACACAAGAATACAATGCTTGCCTGAATGGGCTCCTTGAACTCCCCGTGAGGAATTTCTAACTTTATCCTCCTATAATCCCTCTTTGGGGACTTCAGCTAGTGGCTATTGAGATATTTTCAGGAGATAAGGGTAGTGTCCTGGAACTCTTGCAAAGTTTGGACCCAATTTTAGATAATGGAACCTTTGAACTATGGGATCCCTAACCTTGAGGTGAAATTTTATGCGTCTATGGTGACAATTGTTGCTGGATACTGTAATGGCTGGCGATCTAGAAGGAGAATGGTCTGAGTGGGTGTGTTGTACAAAGTTTCTAGCTAGAGTATTAACTCTGGCGATTGCACCAAATAAGGAAAGTTTGTCACCTTAGTGATGCCTAAGGTGGCTAGCTGAGTGACCAAATTGTCTTCAGTGGCGTTCAACTTGTAAATGACTTGGATCAAGCCTTGTATTTCAGCCCAAGGTCTGGGCTCTATGTCCATTATTTCTTGAACTTTGGATTCCACCTTGGATCCCATAAGGACACCCTCCTTTGGATATTTGGAGGTCAAGGGCATCTTTGCTAACAACTTTTTGGCCTTGGTTTTTGTGCCCACCCGGGTGGAAGTGGTAGGTAGCTCCAGGCTATCAGGAGGGGTGATCACTTCAGACATCTTGATCAATTTATCCATGATTTGCAAGACCAGAGAACCATTAGAACATGGTGTCTATAAAAGAATATTAGGAACTCTAGGGAATTCATCACCACCCTACACCTATCCAACCAGTGTTAGCATACATCAAAAATCCTGGAATACCTGAAATTGACATGAGTGGGACTCTGAGGAATTAAACTAAGTTATAGGAGGAAACAAAAGAAAAGGGATTGCTCACAACCGAAAGTCTAGATAAATTAGCCATTTCCATGTCATGGGACATGTTTTGAATGCCCACTCATGGGAAATTAATCCCACCATTAAGGTGATGAGATAGAGGAGAGATAAAGCTGCCATGGCTCAAACTAGCGAGGTGCCAAGTTCAAACCATGGTGACTTCATCTCGATGAGCTTGGTATGGTGAGAGAAAATATGACAGAGTGCAACAAAATTGTTAGTTTGGAGGGATACACACAAGATATATACACCAATTTACAGAGGGCCAAAGGCTGATAACATATATACATTAAAATACATAGCATATACAAGCTTTCCACATATTTATACAATATTTACACATATACATGAACTACCTTAAGACAATATACATTGCATACATTATTTTACAACTGCACCAAGGGTGGACAACCCTCTGGCAGAGCCAACCCACCAATGGGAGGCAAACCAAAAATGCAAAACACAACATGCGAACCAGCAAAAAATGAATGAAACAAAAACCAAAACAAATGGAAACAACAAAAATAGGACAACAGGAAACTAGAGAACAAGCTGAGAACCTACCTAGAAATCTGAAGAATGGTAGGAGAGAAGCACACCAAGAACGCTCTGCAACAAATCTACCTTTCAATGATCATGAATAGATACTACAAATCAACTTGTAATCGGCCACTAAGCATAGAATAACTCACAGCTTAATCATAGTTTAATCGTATAAGAATCACTTTGATTGCTCTAAGTATTTTTAATTGTGGTAACTTTGAAAGTGACAGGTAATTTCCATTTATAATTTTAGGGTAAAAACTAGTTACACTCTTCTCTGCAAATTTTGGAATAGGCAGACCTCCTGACTCTAGGCCCGGGGATTTCGTGCAACTATGCCTTCTCGCTAAAGGAGACATAGTTGCTTTGAATCTCAGAGTCCAAAATTTGGCTCTAGAAGGGAGAACAAACTCTAGGACCAAGTCTCGTAAGCATGAAAGACAAAAATAGAAAGAAAACAAACCTCACAGGAGGGAAATCCCAGAGAAGAAAACAAAGAAAATAACGCAAGAGCCAAAGCGAAAAGAGGGGACCCAACATTTAGCACACATAATGTAGGGATGGGTATGTAGGGCATAACACTCATTGTTATATTTAATACTAGTTTTTAGCTCAAAATGAAAAAAGAATTTCATAATCACAGAGTACTTAATGATGTCCTAGAAAACTTGTGTCTTAAGTGAATCATCATTATTTTGATGCTTCTCATATCTCGATGTCGTCACCGTACCCCTAATTAGATCATCATTAATCAGAATGATTAATGTGAATGAACTCACCTACCTTATGATTAAGCCTCTCATAATTGAGTAATAATTCCACCTCATTATTAATTTTTATGTTCCCATGCTAATTGCATGTGACATCTCTCTTTACTCCAATGTTGGCTAGACAATCAGCCACTTGATTCATTTCCTAAAAACTATGAGAAACATAAAAGGAGGAAAAATTTGAAGCCACATTAATTATCTTTGAAATTATATGTTCTATAGTCCATGATGCCTTACTCTTTCCTCTAATATTATTAATAATATTGAAGGAGTCTCCTTCCAGCCAGACTTTCTCACAGTCCAGTTTATCTGCCAGCAAAATAATGTTGAGAGAAGCCATAGCTTCGGCCCTATGGTTAGATTGAATGCCCAAAGGAGAGGCAATCACACTAACACAATTACCATTTTGATCTCTTATTAAGCCAACTCCTCCAGCACTTCCCAGGTTTCCCTTTGCGACCCCATCAAAGTTAGCTTTAACCCAACCTTTAGGGGGTGTAATTCAAATTGCCAGAGATCTCTGATTGATATGATTGTCATTATTGTCACTTTCCCTGGTACCTAATTTAGCCTCAGGTTTAAAGTATGAGAATTTTTCTTCTATCACCCTACAAATTGTATTGCCTACCACTTCTAAAGATGCCTTCTTTTCTCTAAAAATTATGTTGTTTCACTCTTTCCATATTCTCTAGTGCACATGAGGAGGGATAAGGAACCAAAGGTCTTTATCAATAAATTTCTGAGGCAAGTAACTCCATTGAGAAAAAAAATCCTTCCAAACAAAAGGAAAACACTAGCAGATATGCCATTTTCTAAAGATGATATCCCAAAATTTATGAGTGAAAGGAAAATGGAGCATGATATGATCACAACATTCAGTGTTTTCAAACCAAAGACTACAACTACTGATAATGTTTATACCCCTCCTAGAGAGTTTATTAAGATTCAACAGTTTATTTTGAATTAAGAGCCAATAGAAGAAGTTGATTTTAGGTATGAGATTTTTATACCAAACAAAAGAGCAAGGAGGCCTTTCCTCTCTATCAGAAAGAATATTAATGCTAGAGGCCATAGTATACTTGTCATCAGGAATAGGATTCCACACAACCAAATCATGAATGTTATCTTTTATGTACCAGGTTTGAAGCTCTTGCTAGAGGGAAATGAGACTAACATCAATTTCTCCCAGATTCTTCCAGTTGTTATCCTGCCAGTAATCAGTAACTTTTGCACCAATAGATTCTTTTCTTCTTTCAATAATTTGCTTTTAGTCTTGATTGGTTGACATAGGCACAAATTGGATCCGTTCATCATCCCAAAAATCAATTCTACAACCATCTCCCAGCTTCCATCTTTTACCTTTCACAATAAGGTCTTTGGTAGATTTTATACTATTCTAGATGAAGGAACCATTAGTGTTGTTTTCTTCCCCTATAAAGTCCTACAAAGAATTATTAAGAAAGAGATACTTACTTTTAATGATAGAATTCCACTCTTTTTGATCTCCATAAATCCTCCATAGCTTTTTAGCAATGAGGGATTTATTAACATTTTTAATAGTCCGTAGCCCAAGACCTCCCAGCTTTTTAGGCTTGCAAACTTTTTCCCAAGATACAAGGCTCATTCTTTTCTTTTTCTCAACCCTAGACCAAAGGAATATTTTCTGAATTTTTTCAATTTCATTAGCAATTTTATCAGGGATTTTAAATAAACTCACTGCATAAATAGGGAGGTTCTGGAGGGTAGATTTCAGCAATTGGATTTTTCCAGCATTGCTGAGAAATGACCATTTCCATCCAAAAAATTTATTGTTATATCTATCAATTAGAGTGGGCCAGAAACTTTCTAGAGGATTGGAGCAAAGGGGAAATCCCAAGTAAGATGAAGGGAGTTTTCCAATTGTACAACCAAGAATAGTAGACATTTTCTTGTCTTTTATCAAGAGTATTAATGAAGAAGATGGAACTCTTAGTCCAATTGACAAGTTGACCAGTCACCTTAGTATAGATAGAAAGACCTTTCTTCAGATTTCTAGCTTCTTTAATTGTTGACTCGCCCATGATAAGTGTATCATCCACAAATTTCTCATGACAGAAAATGAGTCTAGCTGAGGATGGTTGAATATAATTTATTTCCCCTTTTTTCCACCATCTTATGGATATACCTCCCAAGTCACTCAGCAAGAATAGAAAAGAGGATATGAGAGATAGGATCTCCTTGTCTTAACCCTCTGGTAGGTTTAAAAAAATTAGAAGAACCCCCACTAACAATGACAAAGGAAGAAATGGTAGTAACAAGTTGCATAATAATTTTGATGACATCCTTGTTAAAGCCAAAAGAAGACAACACCATCTGTAGAAAATGCTAGTCAACTCTATCGTAAGCCTTAGATAGGTTTAGTTTCATCATAAATCCCTATTTTTTATCCTTTTTCTAGAGGATGGATATTCTCATGAGCCACAATGATAGAATTGAGGATTTGTCTCCCAAGAACAAAGCCATTTTTCTTAGGGGATATAATATTTGGGAGAAACTGTAGCAGTTTGGAGGTAATAACTTTAGACATAATATTGTATAGAGAATTGTACAAGCTGATAGGTCTAAATTCTTCCACTATGTTGGCTCCTAGTTTTTAGGAATCAAAACTAGGAAGGTTGCATTTAATTCCCTCAAAAGACATTTAGAACCAAAGAATTCTTTAATAGAAGCCTGAACATATTGACTTATAATATCCCAGAACTGCTGGAAGAACAACATAGGGAAGCCATCAGGGCCAGAGATTTTTCTCATTCAAAAGAGAATACAACATTTCTAATTTCCTTAGTTTAAGGAATATCTTGGAGCATTTTGTTAGAAGGTTCATCGACCAATTTAGGGATGGCATTAAGAATTTCATCCTGATTAGGTCTATTCAAATTATTATCCTTACCAAGAAACTTAGAGAAGTATCTTAACATTTTAGATCTGAGATCTTCCTCTTTCCAGATAGTTTTACCTTTTGATTGGAGATTAGTTATCTTGTTAATAGCTTTGTATTTCAAAGCTGTCATATGGAAAAATCTTGTATTTTTGTCCCCTGCCTTGAGCCAAAGAGCTCTAGATATTTGTCTCCAAAAAGATTCCTCCTTGGAGATAATATTATGATAATTGGCAATCAAAATGTTTTCCTTGATTTTAGATTCCTTTGAAAGACCCTCCTTCTGGATACTATTCTGAATTTGCTTAATATCATTCTACAACATACCTTTTTTATTGAAGATATCCCCAAACACTTCCTTGTTCCATGTTTTTAGATTTCTTTTAATAGTGTTTAGTTTCTTAGCCATTCTATACATTGCTCCCCCTTCAACAGTGTAATTCCACCATTCCTCAATCTTATTTTCTAAGTTAGGGTGAGCTAGCCACATTCTTTCAAATCTTAAGGGAAAGTTCTTTCTTCTCTAGATTTGATTAATATTTAAGGATATAGGATAGTGGTCAGATCCAATACGAAGTTTGGCAGAAAGAGTGCAAAAGTACCTAGCCATCTAGTCATTGGTTAAGAGGGCTCTATCTAGTTTCACTTGAATTAATTATTTCCCAGTTCTTTTATTAGACTAGGTATAGTCAATTCCCTCCAAATAAATATCTAATAGAGCTTCCTCATTGATAAATTCCATCAAGTCAAATCTGTCATCCATTTCGGAGATAATCCCTCCCTTTTTTTCCTCATTCTTGAGAGGAGTGTTAAAGTCTCCCATAATCATCTAGCTAATTTCTTGAAAGAGATTATGAATATCTTTCAGTCTTTGCATATAATTCTGTCTACGACCTCTAGTGTTAGGGGCATAAATATTGATCAAATTCTAGTTAAATTTATCCTTGAGATAAGTGATCTTGACCACTAAAATATTTTTCCACTATGAATTAAACTGCACACAACATTTTTATTATTCCAAAAAATATGTATACCTCCTAAAGCTCCATCAAAATCACCGCCTATGCTCCCATAATCTTTAGATACATGTGTTAGGGATTTTTATTGCATGAATCACAATGCTTGAAATGTCTATGTGAACCTTGTACCTTCTACTCCTGATTCAGAGACAAGAAAAGCCTAATTGCTAAGGACTGGATAAGGTCCTTCTTCATTTTTGAGCTCCACATAT
>MU226004.1:270666-282971 GCA_018584345.1 Thuja plicata | reverse complement strand
CTCTGATGTCTTTGAAATCATCTTTGAAAACACCAGCATCAATCTTTCTATTCTGAGTTGACCCTGGCAGCAGTTGGAGAAACTCATCTGAGAAGCTAGGTTTTCCTTTGGGATCGTCTCCACTGCCCCCACTAGTAGATGCAACGCTCATAGAAGTACTCATGTTTGTAGGCACTTGAATTTTTTACTGGATGATATTGAAACAAATCTAAGCACAGCTCTCTGTATTACCTAGAAATTTCAATCACCTTAGAATAGCTCAGAATATCACTTTTCTCTCTGAAACAACAACTTGGCCTTGAAATCATAAACTCGGTGACTAGGAATGAATGCACAATCCCCTGTTTATAGCCAAAGGATTCAGAGTACATGGCTCAAAATTTAGAAATGTCAGTTCTGCCATTAAGTTGATATGCCATGAAACGTTCAAAAACCTAGCCGTAGTTGAGCGAGGTGACAAAAAATCAAATTTAAATCATGAATATTTTGGCGCAATCATAAAATGGTTAAGACAGCTGACATGGCACTCTCTGATTTGTCCTCTTTCATATATCTCAGCTACCTTTTGTACACAGTAATCAAAAATTCTTGTATCTGATTGGCCGCCAGGTGATCTTCTCTGTCATGTCATCCACTTTGCGCCACTTTTATAGGTCCTGTTATCAGGCAACCTCGCGACCTCATTAAGTCTCTTTGTCGCGAGCACATTTCCTTAACCATGGTTTACTCTTTAGACTTGGCGACAATGTAACTCTTTTACCTCAGCTGACCCAAGTCTCTCTAGCGATCAGGCGACTATGGTGAAACTAAAGTCGCATGGAGTTAACTCTAACTCAGCTTTGTTCATTAGACTTCGCGACAAATTGTTACCTTTTAACATTTCAATGTTATCGCTAAGTCGCTGGATGCTCATTTCTCTTTTCAAGATTACACGACAACCTTTAGTCGCTGAGTCGGGTGATACATTTATCATGACCTTATTATTGAAAAGGTACCCTTTCTCTGTTTACAGGGACATTGCGACAGACCTTAATCGCTGAGTCGGAAGGACTTTCTCCCTGGGGCACTTTTATCACCAGACTTAGCGACCACCGTTAGATCTCTTCATCTTTCCATCGCACGGCTGTCTTTTAATCACTATACATTTCCTCATGCCCTTAAATCATCAGGAGACTTTGCGACTGAAGGTGAAATGACTTTAATCTCCTTATCGCTTGATCTCTTTCCTCCTTCTGGTGACCTCACAACCACCACTAGTTCTGTGACAGATGTCATCTATTTCTTGGTCCACTTTATGCATTCTGGAAAGCTGAGTCACCACCCCTATTCTGGCGACATCCCGACTGAGGGAAATCACTAACCACAAACCGTTAGTCGCGGGTTCGGGACTGTTATCCCTTAACTGCCAACTTATCACGAGACCACGCGACTGAAGGAAAAGCTTAACTGTTTGAATGTCCTGATCTAGCGATCATGCGACATGAAGTGAATCACAAATTCAGAAGACATTCCTTTGACCTGTTGACTCTTCTTGCGATCACCTGACTGAAGTGGGTCCCGTTCCTTTTAAATCTTATAACATGAAGTTCCAGCGACAACTCGACTGAAGAAAGATCGCTAACTCTCGACACATAGATGGAATATTCTGTTTCTTAATGAGACTACGCGACACAAGGCAGAAGCAAAGTCGGGAAAGGTTTTGGCATATTCAATCTGGGTTATGCGATCAAGTGACCTGACTTAAAACACATGTCTTAAGTGACTTAAAAAGGGAACGAAGAAATATAAAGACATGGTTGAGGGTTTAAACATGCATCATTTAACACTAGGCTTTTAGGGTTTTTCAGGGTTTTGACAATTTGGGCAATGTATAAGCATGAAAACCTGAAAATTTTACAGAGAGCAAGGCAAAGAACAAGGCATAGCAGCAAAAATAGGAAATACAACCAACAACATGCATTCTTTCCAATTTATCTTTGGTCATTTTAGTTTCTTGAATAAGAATAATATCAGGTTTTCTATCTCTAACCATATTCCTAAGAACATCATGTTTATGGAGGCTATTAAGCCCTCTTATATTCCAAGAGATGAATTTCATTTTAAAGACTTGGAGAACATATTTTAGGGATGGTACGTTGTTTTCCATCCGCTATATTCTACATTTGCTTTAATTTATCTTCTAGTTTGAACTCCCCCTTGACTATAATTTTCTTTTTTTTTAGCTGATTCACATGAATTACTATTGTTTTGGTCTCCTTTTATGCCTAAAGATTTATTGGAACTTTTTTTATTCTTTACCTGTGACCAAGGAGCTTCTTGGATGACCACTTTCGTCTTTGAACTCAAGATTGTCTCCAAGTTTTCTTCTCTCCGTAGATCTACAATAGGGGATAATGAATCATCCTCACTTTCTTCTAAAGAATTTTCATTAAGATCAAGTTGCCCAATAATTCCTTCATCAAGAATGGGAGAAACAATAGTAGAAGGGGGTAAATCTTCTGAGCCAATAAAAATGGTTGCATTATTAAAATCTTCTAATCCCTTCAGCTTAGGTTGACCCTGCTCTTGACAAGAATCAATAAAGACAACTTTTTCAAAGCCAGACTATTTATCCAAAGTGATTTGGTTTTCAAGTTGCAAAATTTCCTCTGATTCATTACTAGGTTGATCTAGATTAGTTTGGTTTTCTAGAAGTTTTTTAACCTTAGACTCATCACTATTCACCCTCTCTATTCTATTCTCCTGATGAGCATGATCAAAATTATCTAAGGTACTAATAGAGGTATTGTTTTTCTATTTCCATACTTTTTTAGGTTCCCTTTTATGTTCTTCTTTTTCTTTAGATTTTTTAAACGGGTAGTGTTTAGCCCAATGACCAACTTTTTTGTAGGAAAAACAAGAAAAAGGAAGTGATTCATATTCAACAGATTGGATGTACTTACCCAATTTGGAGTTGATAGTGATGAACTCTAGAAGATCCATATTATGGTGTATGTTCACCCAAATTCTATCATAGACTAATCTAGATCTGATGGCAGTCATCGGGTCAATCAACAACTCCCCAAACACACTCGCGAGACCAAAAAAAACATCCTCATGCCAGTATTCCATTGGGAGGCTAGACAATCTCACCCAAACAGTGGTAGTATCAAATATCTCAGCATTTAGATCTAGATTTGTAACCCATTTTTGAAGAGCCAATGATGATTTTCCAAACATCCAAGGTCTTACACTTAGAACTTTTGATAAGTCTTCCATATTTGAGAATACAAAAGAAAAAAAACCCCTTTACCATTGCTGCTATATCCACTTGTCCCTTGAATTTCCATTTACAATAGGTAAACTCCCAAACAAGCTCAATATTAGGTCTTGTCCATGTGAACTTACCAACTAGAGTAAGAGCCATTATAGAAATAGTATGATCCATAAGGGGATCAGGGATTGTTGTGCTAAAAAAGCCCTTGCTGGTATCTGAGATATTGCTGATTTTAGGAAAAGAAGATTTGCCTTACAGTTTGATCCCGAATAACGATGACCAGCTACCTTTGAGAAGATTCCTATTTGAGGCATGATCATTTTGATTAGTCATGGCACCTTTAGATGAGATTTCTCCTGGCTGACCATATCGAAAAGGAGGATCCTTGACATCATCTAAATCTTTTGTGGGGCCCTTCTCTATTGACCCTCCCATAGTCTACTAATCGCTTGTAGTAGAAAATTCTAGGTTTCCTCCAGCATCACGTTTCCCACCATTGCAAGAATTGAAATTCCCTCCTGCCTACCCTTTCTCTTTAGCTTCCACTCCCACTCTTTCCATTCTCCTTTGTATGATGTAAAGAGGTATATGTTTCTGAAAATCCCCTTCTATAATTGTTGATGTCAGATGGGGTTACCATAATTCAAATAAGAAATGAAATTGATGTGCATATATTTTTAATATAATAGAAACTGATGCATATATTCATCAAACTTAACATAGTATTCACAAAAAAATAAGAAAATAGGAAGAAGAAAAAAAACCATAATATGAAGAATTTGTACTTAAAATCCAAACTAATTAAAGAAATCTTAGATAAATCCTTACAAAACAAATGCACGGATAGAGTCTAAATCTATAGACACCTAAAAATAGTTCGAGCCTACTGGTCTACGTATTTTAACATTGTTTGCATTACAATTGAAATGTCTTTTTGTGACCTAATTATTCCTCTATGCCGCACATATGATCTTTATTGTATAGCAACATTGTGTCTTTCACCAATGATTGAATATTCAAAAATTGATCAATCATTTACTAACAATTCTACTTTCTCTATCAAATCAATCATTTCCCAAATCATTTCAAAACCTTCCTAAACTGATCCTATTCAATCCTAAACCATTCCAAACCTTCCTAAACCAATCCTATTCAATCCTAAACCATTCCAAACCTTCCTAAATTAGTTCAAATCTATCCTATACTATTCCTAATCATTTGCACAATTGTCTGGACTCATTTCTGACCATTTCGGGGCATTGTCCAAGATCATCAATGCCTAATCAACCCAATTTCAAAATAATAGATCAAACCCTAATTCCAATTTAATCAATCTTGTCATCATTTCAGGATCATTGTCCAAGATCATTGATGCTTCGTATCCTTTCAATCAACTATTTGATAACACTGTCAAAGATCATCAGTGTTGTCGTTATCAATTTATCAATTTCAATTCAATAGTGTCGTTCATTATTGTCAATACTATTTCTGATTATCATTTCAGGAACATTGTCAAAGATCATCGATGTTCCCCCATTTCAATTTCAATCTTACGATGCCATCAAAGTTCATTGGCACTTTTCAATCATTTCCAATCATCATTATCTGGGTGCATTATCAAAGCTCATTAATGCCTCATGATTTCCTAAACTATTTTAGAACCCTCAAAATTAACCCTAATCCTTATCAACATTCTCAAACCCCTTTCAATTTGACATCAAAATCTTCAATTTGACCTATAATCTACTAATTACCCCTTTGGATGAATAACCCATAGTTTATCCTAAGTCCTATTTGTTATCCTAAGTCCTATTTGAATAAATAAATAAACTTTATTTATTCCCCATTTCCCTAAGTCTCCAATAACTAATTAATTTTTTATTAATTAATTAGCTAATTTCAATTTATGGGATTTTACAATTTCATAAATCTAATTTGATTTGGAAGAATATTTGACAATATTGAATTATGGATTTGATTAAAGATTCATAATCTCACCTAAATTTCATATCCCTTAATTGAGGATTCTCATCCCTATTAAGGTTCTTCCTCAATATCTCCAAAATCCTCCAATATTTCCTTAATATCCCCCCCCCCCCATTTCATGCTTCCAAGCATCCTACCAACCAAAATCTTGGTTGGTGCATTGATTTTGTGCAATCTCACCAAACTGTCTCTCATTTTCTATAAAATGGGATGCATTCATCTTATTCAAGGTTTACCATTAAATTTTGAGGAAACCACAAAATCACTCACCTCCTAGTAATTATCATTATCAAGCTTTCAAGGTTCTTTGTGCAATTGGTGTTTGTCAAAGAGCAACATATCAACCTCTATGGAGAAGAAATGAGACCATTAGAACTACATTTGAACAGATTTTTGCTTGTGTCATCTTGCATATATTTCAACTCTTGTTTCAAATGGTTTTAATGTTAGATTAGTTAGGGTAGCATATTATTTAGGGTTTTTGGTTACCTAGATATTCTTCTAACACCTTTTCTGGTCTTACATTTGGTGAACCCTTTCCAAGCAATTTGGATGCCAAACATAAAGTCTATACGTCAAGCAATCCACATGCTATCAAGGATCAACATGTCTAGTGTAATCGAAATGTACAAAAAATGAAAAATTTTATCCAAAATTAAAAGGAATTATAAAAAAGGCTACAAAGGCCCATTGAGAGAAAAATAAAGTCAAAATCCATATGGGTTCCAAAATCCATTGTGAAAGCAATACATTCAAAGGACCCTCAAAATAATGAAAAATAAAAAAGCATGTGGATTCCCAAGAAGCTCCTTGAAGCACAGAGTCCCAAAGAAAAGTCCAAATTGGCATCCAAAGTTGCTATCTCTCCATCTAAATGTTTTTAATCTTCCAAATCCATTTTGGGTCCTTGTGTCCCAAAATCCATATCCATTCCTTCATTAATCCTTCAAAATCCAAAATCTCTTTTTCCTCCTTCACTCCATCACCCCTCAAGGTGTGTTCCAATGTTGTTCTTGCATCCATTCCCTTCCACTTCAAAGAAAGTTGTCATACATTCCCTTCATTATCCAACACTTGTTTTCCAACCTGTCATCCAACCTATCTAATCCCTTGCATAAAGCTTGTCCCATCCTTATCTAATAACCCACTTCATATCCCTTTATCATTACCCTACCAACATCTTTACACAATATCTTTCAAAAGCACATTTCAAAGAGTAAGGCACTTGAGTCCTTTGTCCATGTCACTTCATGCATCCATCTTTTTTTCCAAAATGTCAAAAAAATGACAAATATATATATATATATATATATATATGAAAAAATCAAAAAATCAAAAAAATATGAAAAAAGGAAATGGTTGCCTTGATTAAAACCTTGCAAACAGGCATCTTGGCACACAAAAAATAGAAATAAAGAGAAAAATCCTGTCCACTTGTGAAAACTTGGCAAACAAGCACTTTGGGAAAGTACCATGGTGAAAACCTGGCAAACAGGCACCACACGTAATAAGTTGTTGCTCCATTGTTTATCATGGTTCCACCTGATATCTTGATGTCCTTTCCTGATCATATCTTTTATTTTTTATCGACCCTAGTGCCCCTTTATAGCCTGTAACTAGTTGATCTTCTTTATCTTCCCCTTGGTCTACCTAGTCTATCTATCCTTTTGGCCTCTATATATAGCCTCTTTGTTGTCTGGGGGAATATTCCTGGCATTGAGCATCTTTGAATTTGAATTCACACTTGGGGCAAGACCTTGAATGTGGTTTACCCATGAAAATCCTTGACTATCTGATTCTAGAGATAACACATTGTAAATATCTTAATGACCTGAAAAAATCCTAAAAATCCAAAAATGTAAAAATTACTAAAAATCACATAATGTCCTGAAAAAATTGTTAAAAATTAAAATACGATCCTGAAAAAAGAACAAAAAAATTCAAATATATCAAAAATCCTAAAAATTGCAAAAACCTCTTCAAAAATCTGCAATAAATTTGTACATACTTGTCTTCCCTTTGCGAATCGAACATCATGTTTTTTGACATCCATGGCAAAATCATCAATCTGTGCTTAACAAAATCATATGTGATCTGAATCATTATGACTTAGCATTCATTTGATCTTTGATATCTATCAATATGTCCAAGCTATCTATCAATTCTCAAATCAACCAATCTGCAATCTAAGCTACTAATCACTGAACATTTAATGCAAGTAACAAAGATCATAATGGTTGTTGGCTCACATTGTTTCGTGAGTAGTTTTGATTTTCCTTTTTTGATCATCTTCCTATGCTACTCGATGATATTATCTAAAATTATGAGAGTAGCTGGGATGGTTCATGACCATTTCATTTTCACTTTATCTTTCCTTTTTATTTGCATGTTTGATAATCTCATGAAATTTTGGGGCATGTCTACTACATGCTTTCGGGATAGAGAAGATCATCCTTTATCTGCATCATGTTTGTTCATACAAAAAGGATGAATTTTGCGCTATGGTTTTTGTGTCATGATGCACCGTGTTCACTTTTGCAATATCAAAATAAGCTCTTAACACCAAATTGGATTTTGAAATCCAACATCTTTCTACAAACATTTCTTTTTCTAATTTATTCTTTCTACTAACAATTCTTTAGATAGTCCTCACAGTTACCTTTGTCTAGTACTTTGGTACATGAAAAATAGGTGCATACTACATACATGAATTCATAAACTTGAAAAACAAAAAAAACATGTGCATTTTTGCATTCATTCATTTCTACATGAGAAAATTTTCAAACATACATTTGTATTTTTCATTCATACAAATTCAAATGGAAAAAAGACAAAAAAACAATTATTGCATTCATAACAAATATTATTGCATAACAAAGGCAATACATTGCAATACATAAGCATCATCATAATAGGAAAGAAAAGAATATACATAAACATCCATCCTATGCATCATAAAATAGCATCATATCATATATCAATGCCTCAAAAAAGTATCAGAGTACAAATATCAAGGTGTTTGTATACACTGAGGCCTGCAGGCTCATAACATATCACATGTCTATCAAAATTATCCCTCTACTAGAGACACTCCCTGTCAACCCTTTCTCTCTTGGTCCTCCTGATCCATGTCCTATCAGGAAGATGAGGCTCCCCCTATGTGATGCCCTATCTATCCTGATTTGGGTAGCCCCCTCGGTCCCAACACTCCCCCACTGCTCTGTGTACTACTAGAGTGCGATCTACTAGATGATGCTCAGTAACTTGGTGCCCACTGACCCTGTGGCACATCTCACTCATACAAATCTTGCCAATACCTCTTCTCCTCCTAGGAATACCCTATCATCCTTGTAATATCATGCACACCTACATTGCTGATGGAACTGATAAACTGGCATGCCTCCTCCTACGCACTTTATGCTTTGGCAATAGCTGCATCCCTCTCTGCTATCAACCTATCCATCTGTGTTGCGATCACTGATCTCTTGGAAATACATGATGCATGATATGTATCCCATGCAGGTCTATCTATTTCTCTCTCTAGTTTCAATCTGTCTATCTGGTTCATAAGCTCTGCGATGCACTATCGCTGCTCCTCCAACCTATCATCAAGACCTTGTGGTGGCTCATCCCTATCCTCATCTATTTTCATCAGCATATCACTAAGATCCTTGTCCTCATCATCATCCTCCTCACCATCATCCTCATCATCATCATCCTCATCATCATTGTCATCCTCCTCATCATCATCCTCCTCAGCTAACTCCTCCTCCTCATCCCCCTCATCCTCATCCTCCTTGGTGCTCTCATCCCTAGGATCCCACACTCTCAGTATTGCCACATCTGAATCTGTCAGAGGAATCAACTTGTGCTCAAAAAACCATTTTTCATACTCATCAATGGTCCTTATGTATGCCACATCTACATTTTCTCCCCATGGCCTGGGCTGTAACTATGTGAACTCTGCATAGGCCACCTATGACCTGAGTGTTGCACCCCATATCCTAGACCCATCCCCCGATCTAGGAAACAATGTTGTGCCTATCGGTACTCCCTGTATCTCTCCAAAATGTTGCCTAACTCACTCTGGGAGCTGCATCTCAATCACTATATGATCCATCACAAACCTCTTGATGAGGTACCTCTCCTATCTATAGTAAAGAAGGTGATATGCATCATCATCCCATCTGGGGAAATCTTTGTAGGGACGCCGAGTGAAATCTCTCAACACATCTATCTCATGTCAAAAGTACAAAGTGTATCCTAATGGGCCCTGTGCAAGTGTCCCTCGGTAGAAAAAAACATATGGAAAATATAGTAAAACCACTCTCTGAGCTATAGGCAAAAATACCACTATGTTCTCATAGGCCCACACCTGCAGTAGTGTGATCCCACTACTGATCGAAAATCTTCCATGATATGCCAACTGATGGAGTTGGTGATATGTCATAGCCAACATGCAAGGCCCCCATGCAAACATTGTGCCCTACATAATCATCTACTTGAGTACACTCCTTGAGCCAATAGGGAATCTATGCCCTCATCTATCTAGTACCAAGAGACATGCAATGACTCCACAAATAACTGCAATTAGACTATCATGCTGCCTAGCCATGATCTCCCATCTGATCTCATAATCACAGATGTCCAGATCATCATCATCACTCTCAAACAGCTAGTGTAGTTCTGACCTCCCTATAGTGGGATCATACTTGGCCAACTCACCATGAATTGGAATCCTGAGGATGCACCATACATCCTCGAGTGTCATTGTTGCCTCACCTATCAGTAGGTGGAAGGAACTAGTCTCCGAGTGCCATTGCTCGGCTAATGCTATGATCAACCCCTAGTTTTCCCTAATCTTAGGCATGTACCTAATATAATGCAACCCTAGCAATGCAAGGATCTTTCTCTTGTGTTTTCTCAATCTGTGGCATATTTCTAGACATGTCGGTCGGCTCTCTTGTGTTTGTGGAAAAAGCAGCTCCTCCTGCGATCACCATGCAACTTTGGTCAACTTTCTGTACTTTCTATTTCTTGTTGACTGACCTAGGACCTATTTTGACCTAATTTGACCTAATTTCTACCTTTTTCTATGGTTTTTCCTAGTTTAGGGAAGTTTAGTGTAGTTTAGGAACCCCAAAACCCTATTTTGAGGCATGTCTGACCAACTGTGCAAGTTCTCTTACCACTTGCACAGAAAGGCCTCCCACCTGTGCTGGCTGTGCAGGTGGTCATCCCACCTTTTTTGCCTATGTAGGTGGGCACATGACCTATGTAGGTGGCATGTGCTAGCCCCTGCCAGCCCTATTTAACCCCCATTTGACCCTCTAAATAGCCTAGGAAAGCGTGCAAAGATAGAAACCACTAAGAGGACCAGATGTACTCACCTCAGGTCCCACATCGGTCGGCCGTTGGAAGCTATGAACTTGTTCCCTATGCTGAATCTTCGCTAGCACTCAATCCATCTTCCTTTCTCTAGAGCTCAATTCTTCCAAATGAGAGTGAAAATAAGCTCCAAAACCCCTTTCAAGCCCTTTTATAGACTCTTGGTTGCCTAGATGGATGTGAACTTGCTTGCATTTTGTACTAGTCGTGATTCTTTTGGCACTCTAAACCTCATATATTTTGCGTTTGACCTCCGATGTTTGATCTGATCATTGTTGTGGATCTGTCTCGGCGTTGTCGACAAATCAACCTATCACTTGCATTTTTTGGATGATTTCTTGAGGGGGCACTTATGTATCACATTATCACTGGGGCATGTTTTAATGCTATTTTTGTTTAGGATTCTTTGACACAACACTCATAATCGCATTCTATCAAAGAGGGGAAAAATGTAGACACCTAAAAATGGTTTGAGCCTATTGGTCTACATGTTTTAACATTGTTTTCATTACAATCGAAATGTTGTTTTGTGACCTAATTATTCCTCTATGTTGCGCATATGATCTTTATTGTATAGCGACATTGTGTCTTTCACCAATGATTGAATATTGCAAAATTGTTCAATCATTTACTAACAATTCCACTTTCTCTATCAAATTGATCATTTCCAAAATCATTTCAAAACCTTCCTAAACCAATCCTATTTGATCCTAAACCATTCCAAACCTTCCTAAAATGATCCTATTCAATCCTAAACCATTCCAAACCTTCCTAAATCAGTTCAAATCTATCCTATTCTATTCCTAATCATTTACAGAATTGTCTGTACTCATTTCAAACCATTCTGGGGCATTGTCCAAGATCATCGATGCCTAATAAACCCAATTTCAAATCAATTAATCAAACCCTAATTCCAATTTAATAAATCTTGTCATCATTTTAGGAGAATTGTCCAAGATCATTGATTCTTTATATCTTTTCAATAAACCATTTGATAACACTGTCAAAGGTCATCGATGTTATCGCTATCAATCTGTCAATTTCAATTCAATAGTGTTGTTCATTATTGTCAATCCTATTTCTGATTATCATTTTGGGAACATTGTCAAAGTTCATCGATGATCCCCCATTTCAATTTCAATATTATGATGCCATCAAATTTCACTGGTGCTTTTCAATCATTTCCAATCATCATTATCTAGGCGCATTGTTAAAGCTCATCAATGCCTCGTGATTTCCTAAACTATTTCAGAACCCTCAAAATTAACCCTAATCCTTATCAACATTATCAAACCCCTTTCAATTCAACATCAACATCTTCAATTCAACCTATAATCTACTAATTCCCCCTTTGGATGAATAACCCATAGTTTATCCTAAGTCCCATTTGAATAAATAAATGAACTTTATTTATTCCCCATTTCCCTAAGTCTCCAATAATTAATTAATTTTTTATTAATTAATTAGCTAATTTCAATTTATGGGATTTTACAATTTCATAAATCTAATTGATTTGGAAGAATATTTAAGAATATTGAATTATGGATTTGTTTAAAGATTCATAATGTCACCTAAATATCATATCCCTTAATTGAGGATTCTCGTCCCTATTAAGGTGCTTCCTCAATATCTCCAAAATCCTCCAATATTTCCTTAATATCTCCCCCCCCCCCAT
>MU226004.1:253997-264273 GCA_018584345.1 Thuja plicata | reverse complement strand
CAATCCCCTTGTCCCCCAAGCCGCAGCCACTAGCTCTTCTCAAAACTTGCTCCTCTACCTCTTCCTCTTCTCCAGGATGAATGAATAATGACTAAATACTTCCCCCACAACCCCTACTTATACCAATATAAGCCACAGGTCGGCCCTGAACATAAATTAAATACAAATACCAAAATTAAATGCCATAAGTCGGCCAACAACAACAATTAAATGCCCAAAATAGATGTCTTAATAAAATTGCGATATCCCCTAGCTCCGGATGAATTAGGACTCGTGCTTCAAACCGTAGGTAGAAATCTAGGCCCTCTTCAATCCCTGAAATGTTCATCCTCTAACTCTTTGTGGAAAATTACTTATATGTCTTGTAATAAGCACCAAATTCCTAAGCAAGGCCGATCTCCTCCCGGTCCATGCAGAGCAACCAATACCATGCCAAGTTCCATTAAATACATCAAAACCAATTACCAAAGACCCAAGTAGGTCCACACAACTCTACCAAATCCCTCACACATGAAAATAAGTCCACACAACTGCATCAAATCTCCCAAACATGCAGGATAGCCAACTACCCTGGGATGCTCCTGCATCACAAGGATGAACTAGGTAAGCTTCTAGATTAATAGTTCTTACTATGGATCTCCATTCTATTGTGTCCTTTGTATCTGTGAAAGTGTTATTGAGGGGTATAGCCCCACAAAGCACCTTGGAACATGCAGTCAAGTAAACATGATTAAGACCTTATGGCCCTAATTTTTGTTAGGTGTGAGCTGATTATAAGCTCAAATGATATCCAACTCCTGAAGCTTAGGCCCCAAAGAGTAAATTTTATTAACGTGAGTTGGAGTGGTGTGGCTTACACCTCATTCTCACATGGGTCATTCTTGGGAGATTTTTCCCTCAACCAGAAGGCCGATCTAAAGGTTTAATTGAAAATCATGGATTGGAAACAAGAGGAATTTGGATTTCTAATTTTCCCACAAGGGGAAAAGAGCATAATCTCCTATCCAATGTTGTTTTTTTCCCAAACACGATAGACAAGTTGTTCTTTCCCAAAGCTTAGTATCAAGTACTTTATCAAATGAGTCTAGGTTTATGATTTTCTTAAGAAGACAAGAGATACTCCCCTATAATTTAATAAAGTATCAAGAATAAACTTTTATTAATGTGCCTTGAAAAATGATTAATGAAGACACTTTGTTTGGTTGGATTTCCAAGGCAACCTATAAGGATAAGAATTAGTAATTTGGTTGTTTGTTTCTCTTTCTCAATGTCCTACAACACAACATTGTTAGTAGTCTCAAATGTCAAGTCTTCAAAAATCAGTACTGCAACATTTAGAATAGATTAGTAACCCAAAATCAAGCTAATAATGTCAGATTTTAGTAAAATTGTGTAGATGACAGTAATAGGTCATAGACAAAAATCTGTGCAGATGATTGTTTATAGGTGCAAACGCTAAAATAGGAATATACACATATGATGGAATGAAAACATAGATTCTTGTTTAAAATGACTACATATTTATACCTGACATTAAATGTTGAGATGTCCAAATGCTTGATTAGGATCACAGACAACTATCTGCGGAAATGCCATTCAACCTGCATAAACACCAAAAAAAAATGTCAAGTTAGCAAAAACTTTAGTTAATAGAAAGATACTCAATTTTTGAGAATTTTTACAGAATTTAACTCTGTAAACATGACACCCTGTTAGAAACCCAAGATTTAAAAAGCCCAAATATCCCAAAAAGACATTTTAAAACAATTTAAACTAAAGTTTTATAGTCATAGGTGGAGACAATAGTTACTGAGTGGAGATGCCAAGCTATGTAGAGGAATGATTAGCGTAGACAACTATTTAGTCATTTGGATGACCATTCTAGGTTAAAGATGACTCTGTACTACAATTTCTAGAAAGTGACAGAAATGACAAAAAATATCTAAAATTTTCAAGTTTTTAGGGACGTCAGTCCCACCGAGTGTGCCAAAATGTGTATGAGGAAATCTTCACCTATTGGGAGTAAGCTCAAACATGAAAATGTTAGTGGGTTAGTGCATATAAAGATTTAAAACATGAAATGAGCAAGAAACAACAAAAAAATCAACATAACATCGGATTGAGTTATTAATAAGTTGCACCCTATTAAGACTTATTAGATTTGATCATGAAATACAATGTGGGTGTGCTCTCCCAACACAAAATATGGATTCCCACTTGATGATGGATGATTTTATCTAAAATGCAAGCTATTTAAGATTAATATAAAGAGATTAAGAACAAAGTATGAAGAAGTTTTCCCCAAGCTTCCACAAAAGATGTAATATGCAAATTCTAAGCTAAGATTGAATGCAAGAAAAAATTGTTAGAATAGTCCCAAAGGAAAACTGAGAGGGGGGGGTGAATTATTTATCAGTTACTTAAGTCCTTTTTACTTCTTCAACTTTATTATACAACAAAGTAAATGCATAATTAGATAACACAGTACTCAACACACAATTTGATTACAGGGAAACCAAATGGTAAAAACCCCAGTGGGAATTAGCACCCACAATAAACTATACTTGTTTGTAGTAATCCCTGTTAGAAGATATTTCAACCTTGTTAGGAGTTGTACAACATAATGCAATAAGTATAGAGACCTGGATAAGGGTTGGACCCTGTTAGGAGTCTTACAAATATCCCTGTTAGGGGTGTTGGACTCACTGTCCAAAAGCTCACAGCTTGATGGTGAAGGCTACAACCTTCTAAATAACATATATCCACTATATCTGATGATGAAATATAGAGAAGACCTACTTTCTTGATCAGTTTTAGTGTATTACAATCTTTCACTTCTTCTTCACATATATCCTTGATGAATGAACCAACTCTGATAATCCGCTCTGTACATCTTTCTTTACATTTCATATCATTCACACTTAGCGTATCACAATTGAACTACTATAAGTATCTTCTCCAAATTACAAGGTCATGTCAGCTCTTAGAAACACTTCATTAATGTCTTAGTCACCTTAACTAAGAACACAAACAATATTAAGTTTGCGCAAGTCAATGTTGAACAGACGCGATGCTTCACTGAGTCGGCCTCACCAAATTAACCATAACTTTGCAATCATCTTGAAACATGTTTGGCGCCTTTGGATTTATATCATCAACTCATAATTAATCATGCATATACACATGCATATCTTGAAGATAGGCACAACTCATGAAAAACGTTATATACCATGTCTGATTCATCTGAAAGACTAAATCCTTCAGGCTGTTCAATGTAAACTTCTTCATTCAAATCACCATTCAGAAAAGCTGATTTTACATCCATTTGATATACTTTAAAGTTTTTGACTGTTGCATATGCTAAGAACAACTTTATGGATTCCAGTCTACTTACAGGGGCAAATGTATCAGTGTAGTCTATTCCTTCTCTCTGTGCATATCCCTTGCATACTAATCTTGCTTTGTTTCTAACTACTATACCATCTTCATTCATCTTGTTTTTGAATACCCATTTTGTTCTAATCACATTTTTGTCATTGGGTTTGGGGACCAATTCCCATGTGCCATTTTTTATTATCTGATCTAATTCTTCTTTCATTGCATTCTTCCAATCAAAATCATTACAAGCATCTTCAACACTTAGGTTTCAATCTGTGAAAGTAAACATACCTCTTCATCCGCTGCTAGACTTTTTTCTTTTGATCTAGTCAAAATACTGCTACTCTGATCTCCAATGATGTCATTTTTAGAGTGGTATCTAGATGTGAATTTTGGAACCTTAGGTGTGTCTTCTTCTTCTATAGTCTATGATTCTTCTTTGCTTGATTTAGGTTCATTGCATGAGACATCAATGCAATCAAACATTTCTTCAGTAATAGTATCTTTGTTGCTAGGTCTAGATTCATCCTCAATCATAGGTGCATATTCATAGTATCTTTCTTGAACCAAAAAATTTTCATCAATATTAATATGCATGCTTTCAATTATCTTCTTTAATCTCAAATTGAAACACCAATATGCTTTGCTTTTAGTAGAATAACTAAGGAAAATACCTTCATCACTTCTAGCATCAAACTTACCAACACCATCATCTCTCTTGATGTAGCACTTTCTACCAAAGATTCTGAAGTACTTTACTATAGTTATATTGCCAAACCAAAGTTCATAGGATTTCTTATCTGCACCTAGCCTCAATTGGGTTCTGTTGATAGTATATACTGTTGTGTTCATTGCATCTCTCCAATAGGTGTGTGCAACTTTTCCTTCAATCATCATAGTGCATGTTGTATAAAGTATGATCCTATTCCTCCTTTCTGCAATCCCATTCTGCTGAGGGGTTCTAGGTGCACTCAACTATATTTTAATACCACACTCTTCACAATAGTCATAAAACTGATTAGAGGTGAACTCTCCTCCTCTATCTAATCTCAGACATTTTAGTTTCAATCTGGATTCATTCTCAACTTTAGCTTTGAATATTTTGAACTTCTCAAAGGCTTCATACTTCTCCTTTAAGAATGGAATCCACATCATCCTAGAAAAATCATCAACAAAAAAAATGAAATACCTTTGTCCATAGTATGATCTTGTTTGAGTAGGACCACACAAATATGTATGCACTAGGTCTTATTCGTTCTTAGTTGAGTTCTATGTGCTTTTGAAGGGACTCCTTACATGCTTTCCCATAACACATTCCCTGCATATTGTGTCAACTGGTCTTGCAATACTTGGTAGGTCTCTAACTGCCTTAACAATGTTGATCTTTACTATATTGTCAAATTTGATATGATAGAGTTTCTTGTGCCATAACCAACTATCATCCACCTTTGCAACAAAACAACTTACATCAGAATTAAGTTGAAAAAATTTACCTTTTGTTTTGGAGCCTGATGCAATCATGTTTCCATCCTTGTCGTTAATGATGCACTTGTTGTCTTTGAACTCTATATGATAACCTTTGTCAAGTAGTTGTCCAACACTCAGCAAGTTATGATTAGGGCTTCTTTGGCAATTGCATTATTGGTAAATGTGTCCTTTTGTCTATTAGTAGCATCATTCTTTGCAAGGTCTTTCAGAGATGGAATTACAACCTCTTGTGTAGCAATTTTAAAGATCTCAAAACCAATACACTGTAGATGTGTTATCATTTTTTTTTCCAATCCAAATAATTCTCTCCATCAAACTTAGGGCTTTCTTTTCTGAAGTAAGACATCTGATGTACCTTAAGCTGTTAGGCTTCTTCTCCAAGGCACTTGGCTCTGATACCAATTGTTAGAATAGTACCAAAGGATAATTGAGATGGGGGGTGAATTAGTTATCAGTTACTTAAGTCCTTTTTACTTCTTCAACTTTAGTATACAACAAAGTAAATGCATAATCACATAACACAGTACTCAACACACAATTTGATTACGGGGAAACCAAATGGTAAAAACCCCGATGAGAATTAGCACCCACAATAAACTATACTTGTTTGTATTAATCCCTGTTAGAAGATATTTCAACCCTATTAGGAGTTGTACAATACAATGCAATAAGTATAGAGACCTGGTTAAGGGTTGGACCCTGTTAGGAGTCTTTTACAAATAACCCTGTTAGGGGTGTTGGACTCACTGTCCAAAAGCTCACTGCTTGATGGTGAAGGATACAACCTTCTGAATAATAGATATGCACTATATCTGATGATGAACTATAGAGTAGACGTGTTGTCTTGATCAATTCTAGTGTATTACAATATTTCACTTCTTCACATAGATCCTTGATGAATGAACCAACTCTGATAATCTACTATGTACATCTTTCTTTACATTTTATATCATTCACACTTAGCGTAATACAATTGAACTACTATAATTATCTTCTCCAAATTAGAAGGTCATGTCAACTCTTAGAAACACTTCATCAATGTCTTATTCAGCTTAACTAAGCACACAAACAATATTAAGTCTATGCAAGTCAATGTTGAACAGACGTGACGCTTCACTGAGTCGGCCTCACCAAATTAACCATAAGTTTGCAATCATCTTGAAACACATTTGTAATATTTGGATTTATATCATCAACTAATAATTAATCATGCATATAAACACACATATCTTGAAGATAGGTGCAACTCATGAAACACGTTATATACGTCGGCCCTAAACCGTTATACTTCTAAAACTGTAACTACTAATAATAGAATTGCATAAATTTATTGAAACATCATATCTGGGTCTGCATGTATGAACATAACATAATAAACATGTCAACAACATGTATCTCTCCAAACAAGTCTTCATGTCATCATTCAGATAAGTTCATACAAAATTACTACTGTGTATTATATGTTGTCATCAATGACAAACATACAAACAATCAACTCTTAGAATCAAATCTCCAACAAAAAACAATATTAAGATTCATTTTCCATTACTAAGATGTAATATCCAAATGCTTAAGATTGAAAATAAACTAAGAACATGAAAACCAATGTAAATTCTAGAGCTATGTTAGCATGACAATAATGCATAAACACAATAGATGATTTTCTCTTGGCAAGTGTCATATTTATAATTTTTGGAGAGAAGGCAAGGGCTTGGGTGAGGTAGAGAACATGTGGCATCCACATAGATGTCACATGGAGGATGTAGACACCTAAAATTGGTCAGGTGTTCTATAATCAATCAAATCTACATCATATCTCATCAAATTGCTCCAAATCTGCATTTTCAATCAAATCTCATCAAATTGCTCTAAATCAATCAAAATGGACTTAATCAATTTAAATGGACATTTTAAAGTCAAATTGTGACAAATCAAATTTAAATAAAAGGATCAATTAACAATGACATCAATTAATTAAATATATGACTAAAGGGATTAATCAAACTATATAATTGATTTAATTAATTAATTGTATAGTTTAAATAAAAAATCAAATCCAACCTATTCCCCTGCATGACTAATTTATTTAATTGATTGAATTAATAAATGCTATTATATTTCAACAAGATTTGAGGAACCAATGAGAATTGAGAAGGAAAAGCACATGGATCACTTTAAATATGCAATCTCAACCACTCATTTGATCTTTTCAATTTCCTCCACTCATCTTGTCCCAACCTTTGAGACAATCATTTAAATCGTCCCCTTATTTGAAACCATTTGAAGCCTCTCACACAACCAAGGCTAAATCATCATCAATTGACTCTACCCCCTACACTTGGGAAAATCCTTTAAATAGAGAGCACTTTGTAAGCATAAGTAATCCTAGATATTCAAATTCAAAGCATCCACACTATAGTCATTTTGAGAGCAATATCAAAGCAATTTGAGTTAACTGTTGAGACAATTTTAGAGAATTTGTGAACTAGATAGACATATCAATGTCATTTTCTCATTCTAGGACTTCCACTAGTGGAGAGTAAGGCTGAGATCTCTATTATCATGCTTAGTTAGAGATCCATGGGATGCTTAATGATTTCTTTCAATTCTTAGCTTAAATTGTTAATATGTTTCCATAGAATTGATAGGAAATAAACTAATCTCATGAAGGTGTAAAATTCACACACACAAATGGAACCCACCAAAAAATAAATCACAAATAAAAAAAAATCTTTTCATAAAGTCTTTGAGATGCATCTTGCATAAACCAAGCTTTTGTCATATTTTGGAAGTTTTCCCTAGCCGAATGCATGGGGGCATTAATCCAAATCAGAGGATTTCAATAGAAATGCACTAATTCACATGAATCAATGCATAAAACCAACTAAATAGACACTTGAACCTTTGATTTACATCATTGTCTAATTTCCCATCTGATTTGGACACCAACAAAATCCTTAACCTTCATTGACTTATTATTCTTAGGATTAAATTTGACAAAACCAAAGAATCAAAAAGGATGAAGTTCTATTTGAAATATGGATACAACAATAGCACTAAGTTTTTTATGAGCTATTGAATTTTCAAGTCATGTCTTCCTATCCAATCAATGATGTTCAACTAGATTAGCGATGATGAAAGCATGACATTTTTCATGATTTTGGTGTGACTATTTTACGATTGATTCATTGAAATATGCAACTTTTCTCAAGACATGACCATCAAAGAGTCATCGAGGACATTGTGCATATGGAAGGGATTAAATATCTATTTTTTTATGCAAAAGAATACCTTGGTCATTTAGATCTTCCATATCTTCATACCAAAATCCAATTGCACCATTGAATCTGATGAAACCAGTATTCAAACTCCCATAGTTGATTATTCAATTAGTGAGGGTTGTACTAGTTTCTAATGGTTACAAAATTGATGAAAGTAGTATTCATATTATCATGATGTGTTCAATGATGATTTTACTTGATCCTAGTTCCACAAATGCTCAATAATGAAAATATATCTCCTTTTGCATTTGTTTTGCAAAAAGCTAGTGACAGTTAGTTGCATTGCATGACATTCATATAGATTAATCTTGCATTGGAGTTGTTATGGGATTTTCTTGAAAGGGGGTGGAATTTAATCATAGTTACATCATCAAAGTCCTAATCAATGTCCTCTAATGTCTAATCCATCAAATGATCAATTCTACATCAAGGATATCATCAATATATATCTTCTCACCTAGGGGCAACCTCACCATCTGATCAACTAGGGAAACCTAATTCTCTTCATTAAATTTACCTACATTTGCACCTTAATCATATAAAATGACCCTATATTTCAACCTCCCACCATTAATCTTCCCATCAAATTGATGCAGAGGGTCTAGAGTTCTATTGTTTCTTTTCTCCAAAGTGATTTTTACTTCTTCTAACCATCCAATGGTTACTAATTTATGTGTTCTTCCAAAATATGGATCTCCTATGCCCTCCCTACCAAATTTCCTCCAAGGTATAGCTAATTTTTTGAAGACACAAAAATCATTTAATCTCAACTAGTCCAACTAGTTAATCATTCCTCTTGATTCTTCACTAGAACTTCCCCTAGAACCCCAAACCCTTGCTTAGGATCTTCCCCATAAACATCATATACTATTTCCCATGTTCTTGACCCATTATAATTCCATTGGAAACATTTCCACCACTTCTAGATACTTCAACAATCCAATTGTTGTCACAATGCACTAGTAGGCCTAATTAGGCCTATTCCTAGTAGGTCTATTTTCACTATTTTGAAACAAATGCTCCAAATTATCTTAAACACCCTCATAGAATACTTTTAAAATATGAAAGATATCCAATATCCCTTCAAGAATCCAAAACCATAGTTTGTCAATGCACCCACAACCCTAATTACTACCAGGCCCTAGTTTTTAGCGTTTCTTTTAGGCCTCTGGACCAGTCAATGCAAATTGTCTTCAATTTTTCCTTCGAACTTCCTTCCATAATATAAAACCATTTGATCCTTAAATATGACACATTAGGGCTTCCACAAATTCCACTAAGTCAACCATCCAAGATCATGGATGATTGATTACAATTCAATATTTTCCCTATCGAGGCTCACCTACTCCTAGCAGTTAGCCATAGGGCTCCACTTCAAGCTTAGGAATTTGATTTCAATAACAAAAATGAAAAAAAAAAACTATATGTACAGACCTTAACCCATCATTCCACATAGTTTCAGCTATTTCCAATAGTGGATGCTTAGGTTAGAGCCATTTTTCTCTTGCAACTCTGTAAATTGAACTTGCAGACACAGTGGCCTAAGTCCTACTATAACTCCACACTACTTTAACTTTGAAATCAAACTACTATATGAAAAAGAAAGATAATACAAATAAATACACCCCCATAGGGTCAGATCATCTAATCTAATCCGTACACAGCTGTACAGAAAGAAGAAAATACTATAATTACAAGAATTCTAAGAAATCCATCCATACAGAATGATCACAAAAGTATTATGCAATCCAAAACTCCATTAACCTTCTAAAAATCATCAATCCATGCTCAAATACCCAAGCATAGGTAGTACAATCGCTCAAACTCTTGCAAAAGTTGCTTGAGCAACTTTTGAGCATTTTTTTCTCTTTGACTATTTCAGTCAACTCGATGCATGTTTGTCACTCCTATGACCCTTGTGTTGGAACTCCAAAATTCTGGGTGTATTTTGCAGTGATTATACTAAAAATTTCCCTAAGTGTAAGTTGTTTCCCTAAAAACCTGTTGGAAATATTCAGGACTAACAGAGTTACTGAGAGGGGAGGGGTGAATCAGTAACACTTAAAACTTTAAAGTATTTCTGCATTTTTATATTCTTTAGCCATTCATTCATCTAATCTACTGCAATC
>MU226004.1:236941-247216 GCA_018584345.1 Thuja plicata | reverse complement strand
ATCTTCTGATACTCGGCATCCACTACTGTACTCGGCATCGTCATGCTCTCGGTAAGAGTAGAAGCTCGGTCCATACTAGTCCCGAAGTGTAGCTTGGAACTCGGTAGCTGTAGTGACTCGGTAAATAAATTTTCACTTGGTAACCACTGGTGACTCGGTAGTAACTGTCATCTCGGTTATCTTCAACTGATGACTCGGTGACTACCGTCTGCTCGGTAACTGCTGTTTTTCTCATATGCTCGGTGACTGCCTTACTGCTCGGTTTGAACTGTTTGATCGGTGAGCTTTACTGAATGCTCGGTATAGGCTGTGGGTTGAGTGATGAGCTCGGTAAGCATTCAAAACCGAATAAGTGTTTTCACTAAGTGCATTCACTGATGCCAAATGTATCATTATACTAAAAATTTCCCTAAGTGTAAGTTGTTGCCCTAAAAACCTTGTGGAAAAGGCCAAGTTTTGATGCTTGTGAAGAGTAACCCAATGATTTTCATGAGATACCACTTGGAGAGTGGGTTTGACACCTTTCATTTAGAAAATGTAGTGGGTTCCATCTTTCAGATTTGATTTTTGATAAGTTTTGAAGGTAGCCATTTTGAGGCATTTACCCAAATATGCATTTATGCATGTTTCCAGTTCTCACTAAGTGACCTACTTTAGAGGTTTTTATCTAATGAACGGTTGTTAGTCATGGAATAAGGCTTTTGGTATTTTTTTTTAGTCATGGAAGTTAGTCTTCTTGTCCATTTACAGACCCCTGTGAGCTCAGTTGATAACTTTTCCAAAGCTATTCTATTTGCAATTAATTCTGATTTCCTGAGTGTCAAATGCAGAATTTCTAAGTACCTTACTTTGAGGTCCCACCGTTTGTGCCCATTTCAAGATTTTGAAGAATTGGATTATACCCCACATTGAAAATATAAAAGTGTACCTTCCTAAATATTTCTAGACTATGGCCAATCTAGTTTTCCATTTTGCCTAACTGATTCCAAATCCAATTTCTGTAATTTTACTTTGTTTTAAGTTCAGAAAGTGGTAAAGTGCTGACTTTGCAAATTGATTCCAATTGACCAGTTGATCATTAGAAAAATTTAATGGCCAATTAATTTTCCTTGTGTGAAGGTGAATCCATGTTCAAAGGTTCATATTCTGAGGGTTCTTTTTGATTAGTTTGTAAATCAAAATTTGAAGACAGTTTGTGCAGTTTGCCAATGCTGAACAGAATGAAGTTTGCAGAATGGTCATTTTCAGAGAGTGATAACTTCTTGTCTGAAAGTTATTTTCAAGAGCCGATTGAGGGACCATTCTATTTGCATATAAATTTACTACTATGAATGGTGATGAAGTCTCAGATAATGTTTTATTTGTCTTACAAAAGTCAATCTGGATGAGATTTATGTTGTTTCAACATTTGCACTTACACAAGTATTCTGAAACGTCCAAGTTTGACCAGTTACACCTTGTACCTGAGGTTGAATCCAGCAAGGACCTTTTGAATTAATATTCATTGTTGATAAATGATTCATTTCACCAAGTGACATATCTTCAAGAAGTGATCGGATGACTTTCCAAGTTGCACTTCTGGCAAGGTTTGCATATGTTTGAGAATTGTTGATTGCAGAATATAATGAAATGGCTCCCTTTGCATTTTATTATCTTTTGGACCAAATATTTTCAAGTGAGTCTAGTTGATGACAATTTCTCAGATGCTGGAGAGGAATGTACTTCTTGGTTCCCATGGTTGCAATATATTATTTAGTCAGTTTTCAAAGCTCGATTCAGAGGCTAGTTGCAGTTATGTGGTTAGTTTGCAGAAATGGAGAAGTTATTTTGAAAACTGCCAGTTTGATGCTTTGTGAAAAATTTGCATAATGGTTTGTTTTTAGAGTGTGGGTGTAAGTTTGAGGTACATGAGTAATGTGAATGGAATTCATAGAGCATAAGGGATAACTTGTCGAGTGATTCAGCTTCATTGATTAGTGAAACCCCCAATATTTTTGTGCTTTGAAGATATTTCTCTTGTTATTTATTTTGGTCTTGCACTTCATTATGCCATGAAGAATGATTTCAAACAAACAAGGCAATACATTTTTCTGGGAGATATTTAAAACTTTCAAACACTTAAACAGAAAAGAAAAAACCACAGCATGTTGGGGAAGTTTTAAAGTTTGAAAAATGCAAGAGCATAGCCAGTCATAGTTTTGGTCATATCTCAAAGAATATGAACTGGGTTAGGATGAATTTTGCATATGATTGAGAAGACCATGCCTAAAATCTATAGTAAAAATTTTAGACAAATCATAGTTGAAATGTGAAAGTTATGGCTCTCTGAGTATTGGAAAAAAATAACAAAGTTTAAAACCATCCATTTTGGAGGATGGATTTGTTTGTTTCAAAACTTTAAAATGCAAATGTGCATCCATAGGAAGGGGAACCTAGCTCCATGGATCAATATAAAAGTATTAAAAAGCAATAAAATGATGCCATGAGTGAGCAGCACTTGGAGGAAGTCTCAGAAAGTTGAAAAAAATGCATAGAGATATATCCCACATGCATGGTGCTGGGAAAGTTTTTAGTATTTATATACTAAAGCACTTACATTATAATGTGAAGAAAGAACCAAGAGGCCATTTTGTGGGCCTCTTGGCTGGATAATTAAGTTTGTGGTGGGCCCCATTATTTTAGAGTAAAATTCATAAAGGCTAGTCTCCAAACCTAACCATAGTTGGCGAATTGATCTAGAGACTTAGAGACTACACTATCCAAGTTAACCGCAGTCAAGGCATGGTCAAGGTGCAGTTAAGTTAAGCTTATTCAGAGACTTAGAGACTAAAGGTAGTCTCCAAGTCTCCCAACAAACCCATTGTTAGCACATTCATAAAGAGACTTAGAGACTAAGTAGTCTCCAAGTCTCCAGATCGAATCATGGTAAAGAAAATCATCTAGAGACTTAGAGACTAAGTAGTCTCCAAGTCTCGAGATCAAATCATGGTTAAGAAAATCATCTAGACACTTAGAGACTAAAGTAGTCTCCAAGTCTCCAAATTGAATGATGTTAAGAAAATCATTCAAAGACTTAGAGACTAAAGCAAATGATAACCATGGTTAGAGTGTGGTTAAGAGGTGGTCGAGTTAAGCCTATTCAGAGACTTAGAGACTAAGGCTTGTCTCCAAGTCTCAAGATCTAACTATGGTCAAGGAAATCTCTAAGAGACTTAGAGACTAAGTAGTCTCCATGTCTCCAAAAGGAACCAGGGTTAAAGGAGGAGTTTCAAGGCCAGTTTAGAGTAGCAAATCAGTATGTGACAAGTGTCAAAATCTGGTGCATTCAAGAGAAAAAGGGGATTAAAATGAAATATTTAAATGAATTCATCTCAAAAAGGAGTTAAAGAACTTGCAAGTTTAAAAGGATCTAATGGTTGACTTAATGAATTAAAGGGAAGATGCTCAACATCTAACCAATAAGTCATTAAGTCTGATTGACACTTGGCAGGATGAGATGAAATCTGGGCAAAGTTAAATTTCATCTTATTTCAATAGTCCAACTATTGAAATGGCAATTAAATTCAAATTGAAATATTTCAAAATTTTAAAGGAAATCTACACGGGAAGGTAAAGTTTGATAAATGTTTCAGAGGGCAAATTTTATCCAAAATATGGAGTATCATATATCACCGAAAAGGTCTTGAAATGAAGATTATGATTTTGCAGACCATTTTAGGGAAAATCATATTAGATTCTTGCATTTTTCAGTTGGAAGCAGTTGCAGATATTTTTGAGAAGCAGACAGGTGTCGGTGACTGATTTTGGTTTTTCCTTTCTCCTATATCTAGTTTTTTCTCCTAATTGTAAGAGCATGTTGAAATTTTATGTTGCTGAGCAATATTTAGGCTCTTGAGTCTTATTTCTTTGTGTTCTTTGTTTTGAAAATGTACAAATCTAGATGAATTTTAATGAAGAATGATGGAATCCATGTTCAGTTCTTGTTTGATGTCTTTGTGTATCTCATTTTAATTATTGTGTATCAACTTGTAAGGCATGTTAATATACCAGTTATAAGGTAGTTGTGATCTTGTTTTTTAAGATTCTTTCAAGGAGAGAGTTAATCTTGGATAAAATTTCTGAGAATTCAAAGTTTTATACATGAATCTAATGTCCAGGAACTAGAATGAGAAGAGTGATTTGTAAGGCATTTCACTTGGTTTCTTTGAGTTTGGAGTTAAGGTTTACTGGGAATGCATATTTTTTTGACTCTATTGCCCAATAGATAAGGCACTGGTCCTTTGTTGGTTATGCAATTTCATGATCAAATCATTAAATTCAATCCATTTTCCCTTTCATGTTCAAGAGCATAAAGGTATACAAGTTGCATTGAATAGTGCAAATATGTTTGATGATTCCTTATAGAAGTGAATTTGATAGGTTATCCTGCCTGACCCTTTGGGTTCAAAGAGAAGAAGGGTGAATATCCTTGTTGTTACCTTGACCATTTCCATGGTTCTTAGTAGATCATATAGGTGGGATCCTGTATAAGACTGGTTGAGTTGAACTCCCATGTTTTATAAGTTTGAGAACTATCCACGGTCATATCTGCATAATGAATTTTAGCTAATAAGTCATTGTATATGCAAATTTTATCATGTGTTAGGTGCACCTGCCTGAGTGTGTGGAACTCAAAGAAGAAGGAGGATCAAATCCTCATCAATTAGTCTTTTCTTGCCCCTCAGTTTGTAGGAATGAGCTGACTCTTGTGAGCTAGACAAAAATCCCTAGGTCTGGTTTGCATTGTCACTTTTAGAACCGAGGGATACAAGAAAATCACTAACAAAATGGTGAATTTGCTGGGGAAGTAAAAGGATAGCAAGTTTAAGATGCCCAATTCCTTACTTTGCTAAATTATCCCAGAGTTTTCTTAAGAAAGACAGTTATAGAGTTTGGATTTCAAAAAAAGAAAGGATATATTCCTTATGTTTTATAAAAAGAGTCAAGTCTGTCTGTTGGTGGCTAAAAAGTGTCTAAAAGTTTTTAGTTTCTCCAAGATAGTATCAAGGATCTCACTACTGGTTAGTGTCGACTCTGAGTTCTTTGATTTGCACCAGTGTGCATTTTAAAGAAAGACTACAAAACAAGGTGGACTTGCAGCAACAGTGATAGCAAATTTTTGGGCTTCTATGGTTATTGACATAGACAAGTGAGGAATCATTAACAGGCTTTATATGTGGTATGTGTGAGTGAGATAATTTGAAGAAGTTAGAGCTGGAAAAAGGAACTCAGCTAGTTGCAAATATTTTTCTCTGCAACAAATTGGCAGCTTTACAATATAGCTGATTTGGAGGTGTTTTCAAATCACATATTTGTAGCAACTCAAGTATATCCAGGTATTTCACAAAGTTTTGATAGTATTCCTTATCAAGTGATTATATCACTATAGAAAAAATGATAAAGGTGTGAAAAAAGAGGTTTACATATTTCAAGTTTTACTTGCATTTTTGCAAAATTTGAAGGAGATATGTATTAGGAAAGATTAGCAGTTTGTAATCATTTTGACTGCTAAGATGTCACAAACTAGTGATTGGAGGGGTAGTAATTTGTATGGGGAAATTATTTTTGAGGGTATCCATGGATATCTAAATCATATTCCATCAAATGCTAGGCAGTGTTTGCCAAAGTTTACTGGTTTTGGTGAACAGTCGGCTGAAGATCATTTAGAAAATTTTGCTGACTTGGTAGACAGTCATAATATTTCACATGAGGATATAGTAATGAATCTTTTTGCAATATCCTTAGTTGATATTGAAATATATTGGTTTAGAGACCTACCTCATGGCTCAATAGAATCCATGGAGGCATTAGAGGTTTGTTTTACTAATAGATTAGTGATTTTGAGTAGCTTAGTGATATAGAGCAATATAATGAAGTAGAGCATAGTGAAGAACATGACATATCTGAATGAAATGATCCTATATCAGAGTATGATCTTGTCAAAGAAGAGATAGATATGTTGAGGCAAAGGCTTCAAGAAAAGGTGGTGCTACTTTTACAAGGACACATGAATAGAGAAGAAAGTGAATCACCAAATGATTTCTACATAAGATTTACTGATAAGATAAAAGGCTATGGTATCATTTTTTGTCCTCAGGAGTTTGTATGGGTTGAGTTATTTGTCCAAATTTGTTTCCTTCATACATATAAGTTATCAATTTCTCAGAGGGTAGAATATTTTCAGCAAGTTATAGAATGGATAAAGGGTTTAGAAGATGCTTCTTCTAAAGACATATCAGATGTTGAGATTAATGATATTGAATTTGAAAATTCTGAGATTATTGAAGATGCTGATGATAAATCTGATTGTGAAGAATATAGTGAATCTAATTTTAAAGATGAATATATGATTAGTGATGATGAGGATTTTACTGCTGTGAAGATATTGCTGACATTGATATTGTTAATGAGTTATATGAGCAACATGAAAATGAAGAAAATATATGCAGCCAGCAAGATAACAGTTATGATGCAGACATGAGTGTTTGTAGTGAGATCACTACACAAGAAGATATATGCAGCTAGCAAGATAATAGTTATGATGCAGACATGAGTGTTTGTAGTGAGATCACTACACAAGAAGATATGATTTTAGAGGTTTCACTACAAGACTCCAACAAAGAAGAAATTTGCAGCATCATGTAAAAAGACACTGAGGTAATGAATGAAGAAGATGATTATTGTTCCCTTCACAATGAACAAATTGTAGAGATTTTGTCTCATGAGTATCTTAGATATTCAAGAAATGGAAGCTTTGAACTTTCATGTCCAATACATATTGATTTTGACAAGGAAAATGAATCACTACATTCTGATTTTGACATATGTGATGTTGTTCCTCTTTGCACTCCTTTGTCATTAGGCTACAATAGATGCTAGTTTGATTTATCAGATGATGATTTTTTCAGTATGGTTTCAGACTTAGTAGATGTGGAAATTCCAAGTATTGAGTTGAGTACTAATTTAGAGAATAGTGTGGATTTTGAATCTTGTCTTGATTCTAAGTATGCCTTTGAACCATTTAAAAGTGGTCAATTAGTGGCTCAATTTTCATTGGCCAATATTTAATGTACTAGTATTTTCCCTCCCATCCACCACTTTTCTTTGAGTTTGTTTGATGATGATAAGTTGCAGGGTGCTCCTATTTTTGATGAAGAGGTTATTGCTCCTTGTCCTAAGTTTGATCATATCCAAGGTGATGAGTCTTCTCTGATTTTGCATGATATGCAAGTGATGGATGTGAATGAACTTAATGTTTCTTTCCCAAGCAATATGATAGAGGTTAAGTATCCCTCCTTTAAGTTGGATGGTGAGATTTTAAGTTGTGGTTTACAGATGAAAGATGATAAATGATACATATATCAAAGTATGTTCTTATCTAATGAATGTGACATGTTTATGCAACAAATTTTTTATGATGACAATCTGCCTAATGTTTATGGAAGCTCATATGAAGAATTTGTCAATTTTTTATCATATGATGAGTTGATACAGGATGATAGTGGATTGGATTAGACATATACGAGTGGCACTGTTATCATATTTTTGAAATATGGGGCAAAGAGCTTTGTATTTGACAGAGGTAAGAATTGATTTCAGTTGTGGGGCTTTGGGCCTCTTGTAGATAATGAACATATTTTATAGTTTCTTTCCCTTTAAGTTGTGCATTTTCTTTTAGTAAGAGGTTTCCCCACTTTTTGAGAAGAGAAAAAAGTTTTGAGAGGTGAAAGGTGAAAAGAGGAAAGTGAAAAGAGTTAAAATCTAATTTTTAGTTGTGGAGTGGTCTGCTACTCCAGAGATCTATGGTTCTCGGTATAAACTTACATTTAATTGTCCTCAGTCAGAGCCACTTTTGGATCTCAAAAAGTCTGGGTATATTTTAGATTGAGTATATTAAAAATTTCCCTAAGTGTAAGTTGTTGCCCTAAAAACCTTGTGGAAAAGGCCAAGTTTTGATGCTTGTGAAAAGAGACCAGATGATTTTCATGAGATACCACTTGGAGAGTGGGTTTGACACCTTTCATTTAGAAAATGCAGTTGGTTCCATCTTTCAGATTTGATTTTTGATAAGTTTTGGAGGTAGCCATTTGGAGGCATTTACCCAAATATGCATTTATGCATGTTTCTAGTTCTCTCTAAGTGACCTAATTTAGAGGTTTGTATCTAATGCATGGTTGGTATTCATGGCATAAGGCTTTTGGTATTGTTTTGTAGGCATGGAAGTTAGTCTTTTTATCCGTTTGCAGACCCCTGTGAGCTCAGTTGATAACTTTTCCAAAGCTATTCTGTTTGCAATTAATTCTGATTTCCTGAGTGTCAAATGCAAAATTTCTAAGTACCTTACTTTGAGGTCCCACCATTTGTGCCCATTTCAAGATTTTGAAGAATTAGATTATACCCCACATTGCAAACATGAAAGTGTAACTTCCTGAAGATTTCTAGACTATGGCCAATCTAGTTGTCCATTTTTCCTAACTGATTCCAAATCCAATTTCTGCAATTTTACTGTGTTTTAAGTTCAGAAAGTGGTAAAGTGTTGAATTTGCAAATTGATGCCAATTGACCGGATGATCATCAGAAAAATTTAATGGCTGATTAATTTTCCTTGTGTGAAGGTGAATCCATGTTCATAGGTTCAGATTCTGAGGGTTCTTTTTGATTAGTTTGCAAATCAAAATTTGAAGATAGTTTGGGCAGTTTGCCAATGCTTAACAGAATGAAGTTTGTAGAATGGTCATTTTCAGAGAGTGATAACTTCTTGTCTGAAAGTTGTTTTCAAGAGCTGATTGAGGGAATATTCTTTTTGCATATAAATGTACTACTACGAATGGTGATGAAGTCTTAGAACATGTTTTAATTGTCTTACAAAAGTCAATCTAGATGAGATTTATGTTGTTTCAACATTTGCACTTGCACAAGTAATCTGAAATGTCCAAGTTTGACAAGTTACACCTTGTACCCGAGGTTCAATCCGGAAAGGCCCTTTTGAATTCATATTCATTGTTCATAAATGAGTCATTTCACCAAGTGATAGATCTTCAAGAAGTGATCGGATGACTTTTCAAGTTGCACTTATGGTAGGGTTTGCATATGTTTGAGAATTGTTGATTGCAGAGTATAATGAAATGGCTCCCTTTGCATTTTATTATCTTTTGGACCAAATATTTTCAAGCTAGTCTAGTTGATGACAATAGCTCAGATGCTGGAGAGGAATGTACTTCCTGGTTCCCATGGTTGCAATATATTATTTAGTCAGTTTTCAAAGCTCGATTCGGAGGCTAGTTGTAGTTATGTGGTCAGTTTGTAGAAATGGAGAAGTTATTTTGAAAACCGCCATTTTGATGCTTTGTGAAAAATTTTCATAATGGTTTTTTTTTCAGAGTGTGGGTGTAAGATTGAGGTACATGAGCAATGTGAATGAAATTCATAGAGCATAAGGGATAACTTGTCGAGTGATTCAACTTCATTGATCAGTGAAACCCCCAATATTTTTGTGCTTTGAAGATATTGCTCTTGTTATTGATTTTGGTCTTGCACTTCATTATGCCACGAAGAATGATTTCAAAAAAACAAGGCAATACATTTTGGTGGGAGATATTTAAAACTTTCAAACACTTAAACAACAAAGCAAAAACCATAGCATATTGGAGAAGTTTTAAAGTTTGAAAAATGTAAGAGCACAGCCAGTAACAGTTTTGGTCGTATCTCAAAAAATACGAACTGGGTTGGGCTGCATTTTTGATATGATTGAGATGACCATGTCTGTAATCTATAGTAAAAATGTTAGACCAATCAGAATTGAAATGTGAAAATTATGGCTCTCTGAGTATTAGAAAAATAATAAAGTTTAAAACCAGTAGTTTTGGAGGATGGATTTGTTTGTTTGAAAACTTTAAAATGTAAATGTCCATCCATAGAAAGGGGCACCCAGCTCCATGGAGCAATATAAATTCTTAAACAACAATAAAATGATGCCATGAGTGAGCAGCACTTGAAGGAATTCTTTGAAAGTTGAAAAACAAATGCACAGAGATATATCCCACATGCATGGTGCTGGGAAAGTTTTTAGTATTTATATACTAAAGCACTTACATTATAATGTGAAGAAAGTGTGCATGCTAAATGTGGGCCTCTGATTTAGCAGAACACTTCAACATAGTCATTGCTCTTCAATCACATACAGAAATGAATATAGATTAATTCATTCTGCATGTGTGAATGAATCGACCTGTTGCC
>MU226004.1:216628-227462 GCA_018584345.1 Thuja plicata | reverse complement strand
AATTTTGTAATATTTATTTAATTAATATGTCATAATATCAATTAAATAATTAACATAATGTTTATTTGCCAATGTATTATGATTTTAGGAATTAATTAATTAATCAAGTACGATGATTGATTAGGACCTAGGGTTTAGGTCAGATCAGTTCAAATTCAATAATTGCCTGTTTGACTTAGGACTTAGGTTTAATCAAGATTAGGGTTTCTTGATTAATTGCTGAGATTGGGGGTCTAGGGTTTAGGTGACCATTTTTAGGTGATTACAGAAAGAACCAAGAAGAAATTTGGTGGGCCTCTTGGTTGGATAATTAAGTGTGTGGTGGGCCCCATTATTTTGGATTAAAATGCGTAAAGGCTAGTCTCCAAGTCTCCAAATCCAACCATAGTTGGCGAATTGATCTAGAGACTTAGAGACTACACTATCCAAGTTAACCATAGTCAAGGCATGGTCAAGGTGTAGTCAAGTTAAGCTCATTCAGAGACTTAGAGACTAAAGGTAGTCTCCAAGTCTCCCAACAAACCCATGGTTAGAAAATTTATTTAGAGACTTAGAGACTAAGTAGTCTCCAAGTCTCCAGATCGAATCATGGTAAAGAAAATTATCTAGAGACTTAGAGACTAAGTTTTCTCCAAGTCTCTAGATTGAATCATGGTTAAGAAAATCATCTAGAGACTTAGAGACTAAAGTAGTCTCCAAGTCTCCAAATTGAATCATGTTTAATAAAATCATTCAGAGACTTAGATACTAAAGCAAATGATAACCATGGTTAGAGTGTGGTTAAGAGGTGGTCAAGTTAAGCCTATTCAGAGACTTAGAGACTAAGGCTTGTCTCCAAATCTCTAGATCTAACCATGGTCAAGGAAATCTCTTAGAGACTTAGAGACTAAGTCGTCTCCAAGTCTCCAAAAGGAACCAAGGTTAAAGGAGGAGTTCCAAGGCCAGTTTAGAGAAGCAAATCAACATGTGACAAGTGTCAAAATTTGGTGCATTCTAGAGAAAAAAGGGATTAAAATGAAATATTTAAATGAATTCACCTCAAAAAGGAGGATTTAGAGAACTTGCAAGTTTAAAAGGATCTAATGGTTGACTTAATGACTTAAAGGGAAGATGCTCAACATCTAACCAATAAGCCATTAGTCTGATTGACACTTGGCAGGATGAGATGAAATCTGGGCAAAGTTAAATTTTAAAGTTAAATTTCATCTTATTTCAATAGTCCAACTATTGAAAAGGCAATTAAATTCAAATTGAAATATTTCAAACTTTTAAAGGAAATATGCACGTGAAGGAAAATTTTGATTAATGTTTCAGAGGGAAAATTTTTATCCAAAATATGGAGTATCATAGATCACTGGAAAGGTCTCAGAATGAAGATTATGATTTTGCAGACCATTTGAGGGAAAATCATATCTGATTTTCACCATTTCATTTGGAAGCAGTTGTAGATATTTTTGAGAAGTAGACAGGTGTCAGTGACTGATTTTGGTTTTTCCTTTGTCCTATATCTCGTTTTTTCTCCTGATTGTAAAAGGATGTTGAAATTTTATGCTGTTGGGCAGTATTTAGGCTCTTGAGTCTTATTTCTTTGTGTTCTTTATTTTGCAAATGTACAAATCTAGATGAATTTTAATGAAGGATGATGGAATCTATGTTCAGTTCTTGTCTTATGTCTTTGTGTATTTGGTTTTAATTCTTGTGTATTAACTTTTAAGGCACGTTAATACACTACTTATAAGGTAGCTGTGATCTTGTTTTTTAAGTTTCTTTCAAGGAGAGAGTCAATCTTGGATACAAGTTCTGAGAATTAAAAGTTTTATACATGAATCTGATGTCTAGGAATTGGAATGAGAATAGTGATTTGTAAGGCATTTCACTTGGTTTCTTTGAGTTTGGAGTTAAGGTTTTCTGGGAATGCATATTTGTTTGACTTTGTTGCCCAATAGATAAGGCACTGGTCCTTTGCTGGTTATGTAGTTTCATGATCAAATCATTAAATTCAATCCATTTTCCCTTTCCTGTTCAAGAGCATAAAGGTCTACAAGTTGCATTGAATAGTGCAAATATGTTTGGGGATTCCTTATAGAAGTGAATTTGATAGGTTATCCTTCCTGAGCCTCCGGGTTTGAAGAGAAGAAGGGTGAATATCCTTGTTGTTACCTTGACCATTTCCATGGTTCTTAGTAGATCATATAGGTGGGATCTTCTATAAGACTGGTTGATTTGAACTCCCATGTTTTATATTTCTGAGAACTATCCACGGTCAGATCTGCATAATGAAGTTTAGCTAGTAAGTCATTGTATATGAAAATTTTATCATGTTTTAGGTGCACCCACCTAAGTGTGTGGAACTCAAAGAAGTTTGAGGATCAAATCCTCATTAATTAGTCTTTTCTTGCCCCTCAGTTTGCAGGAATGAGCTGACTCTTCTGAGCTAGACCAAAATCCCCAAGTCTGGTTTTCATTGTCACTTTTAGAATCAAGGGATACAAGAAAAATTACTAACACCTAGTTAGGATACTTAGGGTCCTAGAAAATACTAAAACATCAAGTTAGTCAAAAATAGTAACTTTTACCATTGTAGGCCAAAATGACCATATTGTCACCTAGGAGCACTTTTGCTCTTACAAACATGGAAATGAACAAGTTGAAATCTAAACTAGTGGATATTATCAAAAACCAAAAAAAACTCCTAACACAACCCTAAAACACACAAATCACTCCAAAATGGGAGGTTCTCTACACCATACTCCACTGGGACAAAGAACTCAAGTCCCTTGAGTTAGGAGGTCTTGAATGGTGACCCCATTCTTTAGAATATATTCTTTAGTCATCCAAGTAACCTCAGATTTAGGTAGTCCCTGCCACTTTACCAGATACTCTTTCTAAGTACCCTTCATGGTATTCTAAATTACCTTGTATTCCAGTATATTATCCAACTATAGAGGGTGTGAGGTAGGCAAATCTTTAACCCAATCATCTTCTCCCAACTCTAAAAGAGTTAATTGAACAGTGTATGAGGGTAGACCCTTATAGGGATATGGATCACATACATTAAAAATGGGTGAGATGCCCAAATCTAGAGGCAACTCTACCTCATATGCATTTTTTCCCATACTTATGCAATATCCTTAATGGTCCTATCTTCTTCATCAACAACTTAGTTGGATTATCTTTTGGTAGTCTTTCCTTTTTTAGGTAAGAAAGTACCAGATCCCCAACCTTGAATTACAAATCCAAAATTTTCTTATCTACCTTGGCCTTATATTTGTCTACTTATTGTTGCAAAGTCTTCTTCACTTGTTCATGTAGCTCTTGCATCTACTCTGTAAATGATTCACCTTGTGCAGTCCTCTTATCCTATAGACTGAGATCCCTTAACTCCAAGATCCCTCTAGGATTAGTCCCATAAACTATCTCAAATGTACTTTTTCTAGTACTCCTATTAATGGATTCATTGTAGGCATATTCTGCATGTCCAATAATATGATCCCATGACAGTCCATGCTACTTAGTTAAGCATCTCAATAGGTTTCCTAAAGACCTATTAACTACCTCAGTTTTCCTATCTGACTAAGGGTGATAGGATAAAGAGAAAGAAACATTAGTCCCCAAAATCTTCCAAAGAGTCCTCAAAAAGTGACCCACAAAATTACTATCCCTATCACTTACTATGTTCAATGGCAATCCACAGATTCTCACTATGTATCTAAAGAATAGGCTTGCAATATGTGAAGCATCATTGGTTTGTTTGCAAGGGATGAAGTGTGTTATCTTGCTAAACCTTTCCACCACTACAAACACACTATCATGTCCCTTTGATTTCTTTGGCAATCCCAAAATGAAGTCCATACTTAAGCACTCCCAAGGTCTCTAAGGTATGGATAGGGGCTGATACAATCCAGTGTTTCCACTTTGTCCTTTAGCCCTCTGACATATCTAACATTGCTCCATAAAATTTATGACATTTGACTGTAACCTAGGCCAATAGAAATGCCTATTCACTTTCTCAAGTGTCTTGTCCACTCCAAAGTGGCCTCCCAAGATTCCTTGGTGTTTCTCCTTGACTATGTCCTCCCTCATTGAGCATTGAAGTATACACATTAGGTATCCTTTGAGAAGTAATCCCTCCTGCAACATATAATTAGTAAAATCCACTTTAAATCCCTATTGGAACTTCTCACATCTCTCATACGCATGTTTGAAATCTTTGTCCTCTTTGTAGAGGTCTTTCAATTCATTCATTCCCACACTTTGTAATTGTATCTCTTGTATGGTTAGTTCTCTTCTACTAAGAGCATAAGCAACCTTGTTGCTAACTCCTTTCTTGTGTTTGATGAAAAATGTGTATGCTTGCAAAGATTCTACCCATTTAAGGTCCCTCTAATTTAACTTATCTTTCCCATTCAAGAAACTAAGGGCATTGTTATCTGTGTAGACCACAAATTCCCTAGACAGGAGATAATTTCTCCACTTTTTGAGTGTTTTCACCATTGCATACAACTCCAAATCATAGGTAGAGTACTTTTATTTGGCCTCATTCAGCTTCTCTGAGAAGAATTCCACAAGGTGTCCCTCTTGGCTCAACACTTCCCCAATGGCTAGCTTACTAGAATCACACTCCACCACAAATAACTAATTAAAATTGGGGAATCTAAGAGTAGGTAGTTCTGCTATCCTTTTCTTGAACATTTCAAAGCCTTGATTTTCTGCTATTGTCCACTTGAACTGACATTTGATTCCTCCCTTTATAGTGTTGAGGATAGGGGTACATACATAACTAAAATTTCTCACAAAATTCCTATAGTAGGAGGCTAATCCATGAAAACTTCTAACATGCCCTATGGATCTATGTGTAGGCCATTTCAAAATAAACTTGACCTTATAAAGATCCATCTTCATACATCCATTAGCAACAAAAAAACCAAGATACGTTAATTCAATTTTCAAGAACTCACATTTTTCCTGATTGATCATCAACTTATCTCAGTGTAGCCTCCTCAATACCATCTCCAAATGCTTCATGTGCTCCTCTTAGACCTGCTAAAGATCAAAATGTCATCAAGATATACTATTACAAACTAAATCTGCTAGCACTTCATTTATGAGCCTCATCAATGTGCTAAGTGCATTTGTTAGGCCAAAGAGCATTAAAATCCACTCATATAGTCCTTCATTTGTCTTGAAGGTTGTCTTCTATTCATCACTATGACTAACTCTGATTTGGTGATACCCTGACTTCAAATCCACCTTGGAGAAATAACAAGAACCTCCCAAGTTTTCTAGCAAATATTCAATTTGTGGCATTGGGAATCTATATATAATTGTGATCTTTTTAATAGCCCTAGAGTCAGTGCACATCCTCCATTTTCCACCCTTCTTAGGTGCAAGGACATTCAGAACAACACAAGGGCTCAAACTCTTCCTTATTAGCCCTTTCTCAAACAAATCTTGAATTTGTTTTGCTATCTCTACAATCTGACTTGGTGTCATCTTATATGCTCCCTTATTAGGAATTTTAGCTCTAGGTATGAGGTCTATATGATGACTCACATCCCTCATGGGTGGAAATGCACTAGGAAATACATTATCTACTATTTCATGGTACCTTTCCAACAGTGCTTGTACCTCTGGTGGCATATTGGCTTTTTCCATAGTCTCCTCCTTTGGCTTCACTATGACTGCACAACAAACCCCTCTCTCCTTCTTTATAACCTTTAGAAACTCCTTTCCACTCAAGAACATCACACTAGTTCCCACATTCTTCTCCTCATTAGGTTCTTGTAAGGGATCCATTTGAAACTTCTTTCCTTGTTTAGTAATCACATATCTATTCTTTTTACCATCATGAATGGCTTTCACATCATATTTCCATGGATGCCCAAGAAGAAGATGACATGCATCCATGGGTAATATGTCACATAGGACCCTATCCTTATACTCTCCTATCTCAAACTCCACCATATTTTTTTCATCCACCACTATCTGATGTCCCTTGTTTAGCCATGACACTTTGGAGGGGGTAGTGTGAGGTATCCTTGTTAGTTTTAGTTTATCCACCATCTTAGTTGACACTATGTTCTCTATGGATCAATAGTCCACTATCACCTTGCACATCTTCCCATGTGACCTAGAAGTAGTTTTAAAAAAGTTCTTTATTTGAGGTGGTTCTGTAGTACTAGGAACTTTCAACAAAGTCCTCAACATTAGATTTTCCCCATCCAATACTGGCCCTACTTTGGAGATTGGAGAAGTGACAGTTTGTGTGTCATCCTCTTGCACCAACTAATTTATTCTTTCTCCCATAGATGATGTGGATTTCTTGTTAGGACATCTTCCCATTGTATGGCCCACTTGGTTACAATGTAACATTTGCGAGTGAAGACAAAATTGGTCTTTCCTTGTGATTGTAATCTACCCCTTGGTGGTCCTTTTCCTCTCTATCCTCCCCTTTGGAATGATCATCTATATTGGTTATTCCCACTATTTTTAGTAGATTTATTATCTTCTAGTCTACTTAGACTTTTTCCTTTGCCAAAGTTACCCCTGCCTTTGTATCCTCTATTGTTGTTACCCCTATCTCTTTGTTGGAATTCATTCCTCCTTCTAGCCTTCTCCTCTCCTCTTAAGGCTAGCTGAAAACATTTGGGCATACTGTCAGGGACCATCATACTAATTTCATCTTGTATTCCTTGTCTAAACCCATAGAGGTACCTTGCTACCTTTTCTACCTCCCCTTCTTATCTTCTTTCCCTTAGGCTCAATTTGTGGAACTCCTCAGTGTAGGAACTTACTATCAACTCTTTTTGTCTCAAGTTCTACAACTTCTAATACATTTGAATCTCATAATTAGTGGGCAACAATTGTGCCCTCAATGTGATCTTCATTCTCTCCCAAGAATCTATCTTCTTCTTACCAGTGGCTACCCTGTCATCCTACATCATGTTCCACCACACCAATGTAGATCCTTTAAGTCTATCCTTTGCATAGCTGACTCTCTCCTCTTCTAACACTTCTTTATAGTCAAATTGGTTTTCTATGGCCTCTAGCCAATCCAATCGCTCTTCACCATTCAAACTCCCAGAATAGTATGGTATGTGTTCCATATTGTCTTTGTTAAGGGACTTAAAGGAATCCAAGAACACCTTCTATTCTTTATCCATCTCCACTTCTTTTCCTTTTCCAATTGTCTCTCATGTCTGGCCTTCATCTTCTTCATCACTCTCATCTCCCCATTGAGAGACTTTCCTCTTACCTTTTGTCTCTATCAAATTATCCATTTCCAATAGATTTTTGACCAAGTCCACTATAACATCTTTTCTCATTTCCTTGGGTGGCATGTTTTCAACCTCGTGGATTTCCTCCCCTTCAGACATACACTAAGCTTAAAGAAATGTTGGCTCTAATACCAGTCTAATGCAAAGGGTCTAGAGTTCTAGTGTTTCTTTCCCCCCAAAGTGATTTTTACTTCTTCTAACTTTCCAATGGTTACTCCTCTATTTTGTTTCCCAATATGAATCTCCTAGACCCTCCCTACCAACTTGCCTCCTAGGTATAGCTGATTTTTTGAAGACACAAAGTTCATCCAATCTCAACTAGTCCAACTAGTTGATTATTCCTCTTGATTCTTCACTAGAACTTCCCCTAGAATGCTAAACCCTTGATTAGGATCTTCCCCATACACCTCATAGAATTTTTCCTATGTTCTTGAACCATTATAAGTCCATTGAAAATATTTCCAACACTTATGGATACTTCAACAATCCAATTGTTGTCACAATGCACTAGTAGGCCTAATTAGGCCTATTCCTAATAGGTCTATTTTCACTATTTTGAGCCAAATGCTCCAAGTTCTCCCAAAAACCCTCACAGAAGACTTTTAGAATATGAAAGTGTTAGAAACACTGAGAGGGGGGGGTAAATCAGTGTTTATCTACTTATTATATTTCAACCAATTAAACATATATCAAATGTGCATCCAAAGAAACATAATACAAGAACACAAAACACATGATATGATTACGGAGAACCTTGATCAGAGGAAAACTCCAATGGGGATTAGTACCCACAAAATATTGTACTAGGTATAATGAGCCTATTAAATTTCCTTTGCCCTGTTAGAAGTAGTCTTTACAAATTGAGTACAATGACCTGGTTAAAGGTCTCACCCTATTAGGAGTCTTTTATAATAACCCTGTTAGGGGTGTATGGCTCACTTCCTAGGCTCACTGCCCAAATAATATGAAGGCTACAACCCTCTGAATGTTGATATGCACTATATCAAAAATGAACTGTTGTAGTGACACTGTTGTCTGATCAATTTTGTGTATGCATGGATGCTCTTACTTCTTTAAAGAGCTATATCATCTTTTGACTTCATTATGCTATCCCTCTATAACTTCTTCTTACACAATAATCAACAATTGTAATATATCTTTACATTGCATACTTATATCTTCAAATTTGAATAGGTGCGCTCGGATCTAGCATGTATATACACCATAGAGTATATAGCTAAGCATGCATGTTCTAGTGTGATCTCTAACACATGTGTTGATGTGCTGATCTCTGTATCTCTCTATCTGTCCTATTTTCTATACTTTTTCATTTTATCTTTTAAGTTATCTTTGACAGAAACTTAGTATGAATTTGTTGCCATGATTGACAACAAAAAATAAGTCATGCTTCCTCAAGAAGTCAACTTTCCAACAATCTCCCCCTTTGTCATTTATGGCAACAAAGGAATGTGGCTAAGTTACTCAAAATGACTTCATATACATATATATACTTCTCTGCATATACACATTCTATACTACTCCCCCTTTGACATTAATGACAAAGGTGTGCAAAAACTGTACGTCTTCAACATACTTACTCCATATAGACTTTTGGGTACACAACCTGAAGAGATTGAATCTCTTTTTTCCAAAAGACTTTCATTGCATCAACAGTTTGAAGATGCACGCATAGGGCATATGTCAACTTTTCCATTTTCATCAGATCCATGCAAGGACCTTGATCATATGTTAGTATGGTGTTATCAATCTATTTGATGTTCTCATTGAGAACTGCTAGAGATGGTGCAAGTGCATTCCTCAACTGAGTCTGCCTTATTCTGATCTTGCTAATTTCCAATTTTGCCTTCTCAATTTTGTCTAGCTGACCTTGATAGACATTATTGCATATGTTCATATCTTGCATGGATTTTTCAACTGATTTCTTTATGCTATCCACCAGTTCTTCTACCTCTTCAATCTTTTTGGTGTGCTTAGAGGTGAGCTTCACTCTATCCATATAGTTTTCTATGACTTTTTTTCCTTTATCTACCAATTCCCTCAATATAGCCTGCCCAATCTTTAAGGAATTCAGATCTAAGGTAAAGTTCTTTACCAAGTCATTTAGTCTCTCCTTATTATATTCATCTTATGCAATTTTAGTAGCAGATTCTACTAAGCTAGTGAAATTTGACTTGAAGTTTGATAAGATGTTGTCTACATCTTCAACTGATTGTACTTTGGCCACTTTCTGATTAGTAGGCACTAAGTCATTCAAAATATTCACTGTTTCCAAGAAGTGAGGATTCCTCGTTACTTGTTTCTCTTTTGCCTTTTCCATGGCTAGGATGCTAATCTTGATTAGGTCTTCTTCTCCCCATGCATCTAAACTTGCTGAGTCAGGAGTTAACCTTGACAAAAATTAGGTGGATGGTTGAGTGGATGGTGAGAAAATAGTGTTCTGACTTGTATCTACACACTCACTTTTGATATGAATTTCCTTTACTGGTGTCTCATTACCTTGAGTATCTTTCTCCTTATCCAAGTCTATTGGATCAATGGAAGGCACTTCATTATATTGTAGAGATGTGTCATCTATGTTCATTACTTCATCAACCTTATTCATATCATTATCAGAATCTGTCATAGATATCTTGAGATTGTGAACTATTATAGTATCTTCTGTATCTTTAGCTATCTCAGAAGTCATTGTCACTGTGGGGGTTGAATCCTGTGGACCTATCATAGGTGCAACTTAAATTTTTGGAGTTGTAACCTATTTAGGAGGAGCTGGAGTACCTTTTACTGTAGGCACCATTGGTGGATACATGTGTCTATCCATAAATACTTGTGCAAATGCTTTTTTAGTCTCCTTTCCAACTTGCTCATACTCTTTGTTCATGATCTGAAGAGTTCTTGTCTTAGTTTGGAGATGAGGCTTTACTAGATCTAACAGAATAGCCTTCTCATCATGTGAACAAATAGGGAGAAGAGTATCTAAGTTTTCTTCTCTAATATTCATGTCCTCTTCAATAGCATGTCTTTTTGTTATCTCCAGTATGTTCCATAACTTATCTGGTATTACTGTTTTAAGTCCAAGAATGGACTTCTTAAACTTGATCATATGAGATATGATCATAGAGTGTATCTCAGTCTTATACATCTCTTGATACATGTCATATACTTTTAATAATGTATCCAGTCTTCCTTCATTTACAGTCCTATTCTTCAAGATATTTAGACTAGGTCTAAATCCTACCTTAGGTGGAGCTTGAACATTCTTAGCTTTTCTCCAAGTAGCTCTTGAGGATGGATGACTTGTAGCTGCTTGCTTCCTTCCTCTTGGTTTCTTTCTAGGTACAAAAGGTGGAGATGTGTCTAGATCAATGGTTTTAGTAGGTGCAGTGGTATTCTCCTCATTTTTCTTATGTTTCTTCTTCTGAGTTTCAACAGTTTTCTCAATTTTAACTTTAGCAATTTTGGCTTCTTTTGCCTTATCCAAATCTTCTTGTGTGACTCCATGCTTTCTTAGAATGTTGGATGTCATTCTAGATGCTTTC
>MU226004.1:176352-216533 GCA_018584345.1 Thuja plicata | reverse complement strand
ACATGGTCTTCTACTTCATACCCTAGTGGATGAATCCACTTAGTTCTAGGCTCAATAGCCTCCATGCATGTGCAATCTATCTCTACCATAAAGCATATTGTATCCCTGTATTTTTCAACTATCTTCTTAGATAGTCTGAACCTGCTCTGCATTTTGACCCTAAATATCTTTATGTCCATATCGATTTTATCTCTTGCACTTATTTCTACTATGGCTTTAAGAGATATCTGAGTCATTGTAGGTTTGCCTTTGTCTAGATAAAGGTCTGCAACCTTTCCAACTATATGGTGATATAAATAGATGATTAGAGATCCAAACCTGAATGTTTTTCTTCTGTCATGTTTGATGATTCTGATGTTTTCAATCAACTGATCATGCAAGACCTCACATAGATTGTATTGAGTGTTGTCCTTCACAATTCTAATAGCTGCAAGGACTATTGCTACAGGGACATTATTTAACCTGCTTGCTTGCTAAAACTTGTATCCAAGTATCATTGTCATGATTTTAATGTCATCTTCCTTGATAGGGTTGACTGTCATTCCATGCCTATCACTCCTAGACAGACAAACTTTCTCAATCTATTTCTTTACATCCTTACTAGTGGAAAATACTGGTCCAGTCATTGAAAGTCTGGTTAACTAATGGATTAACTCTATAGTGATACAGATAGGAACATCACCAATCTAAAAGAGATCATCATGAATTCTGCTTAGCAGAATCTTGATCCATTCTAGTTCTTCAAACTCATGTGCATTTGAATACTCCAAAATAGGGTTATCTTGTAGGTGCTCAAATTCATCCTTGAATGTGAAATCCTTATTTAGCATTGATTCCATGTCAGAAGCTATATTATCATCTCCTAATGATTCCTTTTTATAGTAAATGTATGCGTGGATATCTTCCACGTGAACAATTACAAGCGGGGTTTTGGAGAAAGCCCCTTCCACATCATCTAGTATGGATTTTAATGGATGCTTCTTAAATATAAACTTCTTCCTCTCTGCTACATCAAACACAACTGGGGTCACCATACTTGTTGTTTTCTTATGTAGGGTTTCCATGAAATTCTGAAATGGCCCAACTGCTAGGGCTCCGCTTCAAACTAATTATCTGTTCATTCTAACTGTCAAACTATTTATGCCTTCATGCTTAGATGTCTTAGTGCTCTAATGTTCTATAATTTTTGTACTCTCGAATGTAAATGTGATAATGATCGACCATGAACTTCTTTTTATATGATCTATCACATTTAATGCTTGCAACCATACATAGAGGTTTTCAAACTTTGATCCTGATGCAATTTAGATAATGCATGAATGCATATAACTGTAATATGTGCTTTTAACCATGAATCCAAAGGTGCATACTCAAAAGTGAGTACACCAACTGTGCAGGGGTTCTGAGCTAGAATAGCTCCCCCTAAGACCAGGAAGGTCTATTAGGAAGAAGTAGAGGGTGCATCCACTGGGGATGCATCAACTAATTTGTCAACATTATTTTCCTTCTTAACTTCAACCCATATTTTGCTTGAATCTTCATTTGCTGAGACAAAATTGACTTCTCCTTTCTCTTCAAATAGTGACTTTTTAGGATCCTCTTTTTTCTGAGTTTTGGATCTACAAAACCTTGAGATATTTCCATCCTTTCCACATGTGTGACAAATGATAGGAGGTCTGATGTTCTTTCTCATCATGCTACATTTCTTTTTTGTGTTTCCATTATAGTTGCATATTTGACATGTAATGTTATGCAAATTTCTCAAGAGTTGATTTCTTTGATTGTTTTGATTCATTCTTCTATGATTCTGCTGATGTTTATTTTTATGAATTTTTCTAAAATGTATAGCCCTGTGACCAAACTTGTTATAGGAGTAAGAATAACCTTGAAAAGGTCTTACTTCTTTGCAATCTCTTGCCAAATGCCCATGTTTATTGCATGCATAACAAGTTTTGTTAACTTTCTTGATTTCTCTTTTAGGTGGTTCAGATATAACCTCTGTAGTATCTTCAACTTTCTTAGGTTATGAAGATGCTTCAAGTGCTTTTTATTTTTCTTGTGATGATTTGAATTCATCTTATGCTATACTGAATCCAAGACCAGTAGTGTTCCCTTTTTTTCTTTGCGCATTAAGATGGGATTGAATCAAATCAGAAATTGTGTGGAGTTTATCAATCTTATCCTTTGCTTATGTTAATTTAGATTCCAACTTCTTCTTTATGTTTTCCAATTCCAAGACTTTCATGTTTGCCTGTAGAAGTTCCTCATCTAGTTGATTTCTTTCTTTGATCTTGTTTTCAATGGTGTTCTGGCTATCTATAAGTTGTTCCTCTAGATCTTCAAGTTTATCTTTTAGAGATTTGTTTTCTTCATTAAGATTTTTAACCATTTGTCCTAGATCACTTGTAGAACAATCTTTTAGATCTTTTCTTAGCCTTTTAATAAGTATTTGAGAGCCATCATTTTTCAATCTTAGTTCTTCATTTTCCTTCTCAGATCTATCAAGATCTTCAAGAGCTGCTTCAAGATTCTTTTTCAAATGTTTTGATTTAGCTGAGTCCATGATCTCCTCAAGTGGTTAAAATTTCTTTCAGAGGACCAGAGCTCTGATACCAATTGTTAGAAACACTAAGAGGGGGGGTGAATTAGTGTTTATCTACTTATTATATTTCATCCAATTAAACATATATCAAATGTGCATCCAAAGAAACATGATACAAGAACACATAACACATGATATGATTATAGAGAACCTTGATTAGAGGAAAACTCTAGTGGGTATTAGTACCCACAAAATATTGTACTAGGTATAATGAACCTATTAAATTTTCTTTGCCCTGTTAGAAGCAATCTTTACAAATTGAGTACAATGACCTGGTTAAAGGTCTGACCCTGTTAGGAGTCTTTTATAATAACCCTGTTAGGGGTGTATGGTTCACTTCCTAGGCTCACTGCCCAAATAATATGAAGGCTACAACCCTCTTAATTTTAATATGCACTATATCAAAAATGAATTGCTATAGTGACATTATTGTCTGATCAATTCTATGTATGCGTGGATGCTCTTACTTCTTTAAAGAGCTATATCATATTCTGACTTCATTATGTTGTCCCTCTGTAACTTCTTCTTACACAATAATCAACACTTGTAATATATCTTTACATTACATACTTATATCTTTAAATTTGAATAGGCGCGACCCAAAACAAATCATTAGTCGGCCGTACAACAAAAATACATAACACTTTTGAAAAAGTTAGCCTAAGCATGTTTACTATAACATTAATTACATTATTACAAAATTACAACTAAAATCACTTAGCCATTACATTATAAAATCATACACGTTGATCAAAATTGTAGTTAGCTTCCATGCTCTATTTCCTGGACTGCATGTCTACTAATCTATCTGTAATTTTTCCATACTGATGTTTCATACTCTACGCACTTGGATCTAGCATGTATAGACACCATAGAGTATATAGCTAAGTATGGATGTTTTGGTGTGATCTCTAACACATGCGCTGATGTGCTGATCTCTGTATCTCTCTGTCTGTCCTATTTTTTATACTTAGTCATTTTATCTTTTAAGTTATCTCTGACAGAAACTTAGTATGACTTTTTTGCCATGATTGAAAACACAAAATAAGTCATGCTTCCTTAGGAATTCAACTTTCAATAGAAATCTATCCACTAGCCCTTCAAGAATCCAAAACCATAGTTTGTCAATGCACCCACAACCTAATTACTACCAGGCCCTATTTTTCAACCTTTCATTTAGGCCTCTCGACCAGTCAATGCAAATTGTCTTCAATTTGTCCTTCAAACTTCCTTCCACCATCTGCAACCATTTTACCCTTCAATATGACACATTAGAGCTTCTAAAAAAGTCACTATGTCAACCATCCAAGATCATGGGTGCTTGATTACAATTCAATCTTTACCCTGTCCAGGCTCACCTACTCCTAATAGTCAGCCATAGGAATTCACTCCAAGCTTAGGAATTCGATTGCAAGAAAAAAAAGGAAAACAAAAAACTATATGTATAGAACATAACCCATCATCCCACATGTTTTCAACCATTTCCAACTATGGATTCTTAGGTTAGCGCCATTTTTCTCCTGCAACTCTGCAAATTGAACTTGTAGACACAGTGGCCTAAATCCTAATGTAACTCCACACTAATTTAATTTGAAATCAAACTACTATATGAAAAATAAATCTAATACAAATAGATACACCCCCATGGGTTCAAATCATCTAATCTAATCCATACACAGTCGTACAAAAAGCAGAAAACACTGTAATTACAAGAATTCTAAGAAATCCATCCGTACAGAATGATCACAAAAGTACTATGCAATCCAAAACTCCATTAACCTTCCAAAAAGAATCAATCCATGCTCAAATACCTGAGCATGTGTATTTACAACCGCTCAAACTCCCATTTGCAACTTTTTGCAAAAGTTGCAAAAGTTGCTTGAGCAACTTTTGAGCATTTTTTCTCTTTGACTATTTTAGTCAACTCGATGCATGTTTGTCACTCCTATGACCGTAGTTAGAATACTTAGGGTCCTAGAAAAGACTAAAACCTCAAGTTACTGAAAAATAGTAACTTTTACCATTCTAGGCCAAAATGACCATATTGTCACCTAGGAGCACTTTTGCTCTTACAAACATGATAATGAACAAGTTGAAATCCAACCTAGTGGATCTTATTAAAAAGAAAACAAAAATCCTAACACAACCCTAAAAAACACAAATCACTCCAAAATGGGAGGTTCTATGCACCACAAATCCAATCAAATCAAATATTAATTAGTCAAATCATCCAATTGATCATTTCAAGTCAATCATTTATCCTATCATCCATTTTCTCATCTTGAGCGCATCAAATTTCCTAATTATAGATCTTGAGGAAGGAAAATCAATCCATTTTTTCTTCTCTCTAGATCTTGAGAGAGAATTATTAGTGATTCTAACTGACATCAAGTGATATCCAATCATCATCAACACATCAATAACATATTATCAATTATCAAATTCTCTCATGATTGAGACATTTTCAAATTGATTTTATTAGGAAATGAATCTCAATTTCCCAAACTCAACCAAATCATCCAAACATCATCTCAATTAATTTCCTAAGGGGAATCATATCCACATCAAAGATTCAAATCAAGGATTCATGTCAGAGTTTGTTTTTCATCATCAAGGGCAACATCCTATCAATCAACTCAAATCTGTATCAAAGATCAATCAAAATCTTGGGCATTGAAATTTCAAAACTATCATCAGTGGGGTATTTTGTGCCTTTTCAAATCAGTTTCAAATTAGTTTTTCAAAATGAAATCAAATCAATCTTCACATCAGAGTTTCAAATTAGATTTCGCATCTCAAATCAGGTTATCATCGAATCAGGTTTTGTATCAATCAAATCAATCAATCAAGTATCAATCAACAATTAGGACATCAAATTTTCTTTAAAATAATGCGCTTACTACATCAATTCAAAGAGGAGAATTTGCAGACACCTAAAATTGGTCAGGTGTTCTATAATCAATCAATATGCATCATATCTCATCAAATTGATCCAAATCTACATTTTCAATCAAATCTCATCAAATTGCTCTAAATCAATCAAAATGGACTTAATCAATTCAAATGGACATTTTTTAAATCAAATTGGGACAAATCAAATTTAAATCAAAGGATCAATTAACAATGACATCAATTAATTAAATATAAGCCTAAAGGGATTAATCAAACTATATAATTGATTTTAATCAATTAATTGTATAGTTTAAATTAAAAATCAAATCCAAAATATTCCCCTACATGGCTAATTTAATTAATTGATTGAATTAATAAATCCTATTATCTTTCAATAAGATTTGAGGAACCAATGAGAATTGAGAAGACAAAGCACATAGATCACTCCAAATTTGCAATCTCAACCACTCATTTGATCTTTTCAATTTCCTCCACTCATCTTGTCCCAACCTTTGAGACAATCATTTAAATTGTCCCCTCATCTAAAACCATTTGAATCCTGCCACTCAACCAAGGCTAAATCATGATCAATTGACTCTACCCCCTACACTTGGGAAAATCCTATAAATAGAGAGTATTTTGTAAGCATAAGTAATCCTAGATATTTGAATTCAAAGCATCCACACTATATTCATTTTGAGAGAAATATCAAAGCAATTTGAGTCTTTTCAAGCATTTGTGAGAGCATTTGAGTGAATTGTTGAGACAATTTAAGAGAATTTGTGAACTAGATAGCCATATCAATATCATTTTCTCATTCTAGGACTGCCACTAGTAGAGATTAAGGTTGAGAAATATGTTAGCATGCTTAGTTAGAGATCCATGGGATTCTTAATGATTTTATTTCAATTCTTAGCTTAAATTGTTAATTTTTTCCATAGAATTGTTAGGAAATAAACTAATCTCATGAAGGTGTAAAAATAACACACACAAGAACTACCAATTAGACATGGAAGGAGAACAAATAAAAAAAGAACCTTATTGCTATAGTAGAATTTCTCATGATACAATAAACAAATAAGTAAAGAGAATATACTATATAAATGAAAGGATACATACCTAAGTTAAGGATTGCAAAGCCAAATTTTTGTAGGCGGGCATACAAAAAAGATTTTGCAAAGTATCAAGTTGTAAACATCAAATACAAAAGAATGGTTAACAACCTTACAAACTAGTAGGACTCTTGACACACATCAAGAAAACCATCATATTTTTGGTAATTTAAAGCATTCAGATTTCTTGTTTAAATAAATATGCGATAATAAAAAATCAAAGATATTTAGATTAAAATAACATTGAATATTTTATCACAATAGGCCAAATATTTCTTTATAACTAGTAATTTCCATTAAACATGATTTCAAGTTTTTCATCAATAGTTCAAGGGTAGAAAAGCATAAGGAAAAAGAGAAAAGACAACTATTCTATCTATTCAAACTCCATCAAATCCTCAGAGCAACATTAGACATGGATGAAAACTATGAAATATTATTGAAAGTTGATAAATGTTGAAATATAGTAAGGATATGAAAAAATCCATGTAAGAATGCAAGAAATAGTGATAGCATTGTAGAATAAAACTTCAAGGTCACTGCATTTATCAAACTTCTTATGAGGGTAGTCATCAAATAGTTTTCTAAGTCTAAGATCAAATATTGGGTATTTATGAAGTAGATGAGATCAAAATTTACTAGCCAAGGATCTCCATTAAAAAAAGATCAAAATCACAAAAATCCTAAAACATTAAGAATTCAACATAAATATTTTTTTGCATGGTCCATACAAGGTTGAAAAATCACTCAAATTCCTATTTATGCACCTTGCCTACTTTATTACTAAAGTTCCTATTTTTTTGTCAAGCAACTCTCACCAAATCTGGATAATAACCAAATCCACTGGAGAAACCATGGTCAACCAATTGATGTAGGAAACTCTCACTAATCACTTAAACATACTAAAGAACCCATGGGTGTACCTCTTGAGGTAAAAATACATGGTGTTCGTCTTGTCACAAAATGTATGTTGTTCCATTTCTACCAATATAGGAGCCCACCTTATAAAGGAGAAAAATGCCATAGTTCACCACCATCTTTAGTAAATAAATATGAATAGAAAAAATGTATTTTTAAAAGGCATTTATTAATGTATCTCATACCAGGTGTTTGTTGTACATTTTGAAGATAAGAACATATAAAAAACTTAGGTTTTTCTTGGTATTTTTACAACACAACCTATTTTTCCCCACCATTACCTTGCAAGAGGCACTACCGCATCCCAAAAAAATTATGACATTAATTGTAGGATGAATCTATAGTTTGTTAGAATAAATGAGAGGGGGGGTGAATTAGTGGCCTGAAAAATATACCAATAAATGAACCAAAAAACTTAGTACCACAATATTAAGCCTCTATTTATCTTCAGTCCTACAAGATGAATGCCTTCAAACAATCTTAACAAATAACTACTGCTCGGAGTTCACTATTAAAACTTATTCTTACTATTTACTAATTAGCAATCTTTCATTTACCAAAAAATAGTAAATTGATTAGTGTATACCGATCAATCTAGATTAGTTATGTGTAATGAAAAACACTAAAGTAATGACTCATAAACATATTGACACATGGATTTTTAACATGGAAACCCTGTTAAGGGAAAAAATCTTGGGACCGGCAACCCAAAAATTTTTCTCTTTTGAAGTGAGCTTGGTGAAGAGCCAACCATGTTAAAGGTTACAAGCACATTGTTAGGTGTGACCTTGTTAGCATTTAAATAGAATAGTTGTTTTCTTGATATCAGGAATCTCTATGCTACCTTATATGACCAAACCCTTCTTTGTCAAATGGTATCTGGCATCTCATGCTATCTTTGTGATAAAAAAAATTTATACTCCTTGGGATGTATCTCAATATAGAAATTATTGTTAAGTCCCGCTCAGTTAAGAGACTTTCTGAATAAATGGTTAAACTGAAATAGTAAATGATATGTTCACACATATAACTTAGATTTACAGATTTTCAAATCTATTGTAAGCTCATTATACCTTTCTGATCAATGTATCTTTTCAATACTTTTTCTCCACTTCTTTTTGCTTGGTGATGTTGTTATTCTCTATTGCTCGGTGTTTGTAGAAATCTTTAGCTCTTTCCTCAGCTTGATTGATTAGGACTGTATGAATTTGTTCTTCATCAAATTCTCTCCAGCATTCTCTTTCTCTATTCACTCCCCTAATTCATAATGAATTAGATTGTCTCTTTCTAGACATGATATCATCATTTCTCACTTCTTGATTTTCTTATTCTCTGCGTGATCCACAATCTTAGCCAATCTTGCTTTAAAGATTTACTTAATTTTTATGCCATAGATTTCTCCATTACAATTGGATAAAACAACTTTAAATATTTTACTTATCTTTGGCTTTAACTTGTCGATGAAAATAATGTTAACAACCAGTTAACTCTATCTTAAGCTCTTGCTAGCTAAGTATTTTTTCATTTCTAAACTTCAGTTCTTTTCAGTTTTTTAACTCTTTGATTACTTCGGTCAACACTTCAGTTTTCCTTAAACATCTACGTTAGGGTTGTCTATCCATCAGGGTTTTATGTTCATCAAGCATCACTATGAAGTTCTTCTCATTGGTAATTCTTGTGATTTCGATCGTCAGTAATGCTTGTCAATTTTCTTTCTCAAGCAACAATGTGTCTTTTACTTTCATGTTTCTCTATTCGTCAAGGTGCACTACCCATTGGTGTTTGTAGTCACTTAGTGAATGTTGATCTTTTACGCATTACTGAAAGCATAATCTATATCTCTCTGATTCTCTGAAGTCTTTGACATTTTGTATATAACCAATCAGATTATATCAAGTTGACATCAATTAAAATATAATCCATTAACTAATTTAATGTCTTTCTTTATCTTTCTACATTTCGGTGATCAAATTAACATCTTCAAACATTCAATCAGTTATATGTCATCATAGTTGACTACTAAAAAGTAAAGGAACCATGTTAAGCCATTTTTCTTCATGCATTTTATCCTTAGGTATTGAAATTTTAGTTCATCAAAATCATATGGAAAGTATAATCTTCTAATTGCCAATAGATATTGAAGAATTTGAATGGCTTGCACCCTTACTAACCATGGATGCAAGCACTTGGACCCCTATATATTTAACATCCCAAGAGAACTTAGTCATTCTTCATCTTGTTCCACCCATGGAATTTTACTTATCAGTCAAGTATTTAAAGAATTTTTGATCCCCAGTTTCTCTATGAAGCCATGCAGTTGTCCACTGCAATTCATCCTACAAAAATTATTTAGTGTGTGCAAAGAAAACTTGTCATTATTTAAGGATGAAATTCACAAGAATTTGAATTTGTATAGAAAAGGTAGCATATATGATAACTTACATTGTATCAATTGATTAATCCATAAATCTTTCAAACATTAGTAATGCTACTCTCATACTTTCCCCTGTATTTGTCAACAAATTCAAAGAGTTGTAAGATAGTCACAAAAATTGAACAAAACATTAGATTGCAGAATGAAATACAAAATTTGTAATATAATCAAGGAGAAGAATCGATATTTTTTGAATCCAAACAAACTTTTTTGGCATGATTGAGAATCGCATTAGAATAAACAAGATTGGAGTCCTTGAAAATTATAGAGGCAATAGCCATAGAAACAACTATTTCTCCTACAAGATCTGATAAAGGATTGTTAGTATCAATCTTGTATCCTTTTCTTGAGGTTTTAATATCATCTAGCCTCTACCAATAGTTATGGTTTGTAATGCAATCACCCCCTGAGACCAGAGTAAAACCACATTGTTCTCAAATCGCTCAAATTTTAGTTTTTTCTTCCTTCACTTGATCCATATCTCACAAAACTAAAAATAAAGAGAATACTCACCTTTCCATATAGTAAATTTGGCTCAGGATGATCTTTTAAGAGATAATTGGTGCCCCATTGGATGGCCTCCGTTGAATACCCGGTCTCTCCATTTTTAGCTAATTGTTTTCCATACTCTATCATACTCTATGAGAGCATGGTGACAATGTGTGTCATTGGAAGTCCAAATTTAACATTGTCACCCCCATCATAGTATCCTCCAACCAAATAAACCTTCTCACATTGCATGCATTTAAATTAACAACCTATATAATTCATAATGCATTTAAATGAACAAACTGTATAAGTCATATTGATTTTCCAATCAGCTCACTAGCATTAAAATTGATGTACACAAAAAACTTTAGGTAACAATTGCTAGTTTGGAAAGTGGAGAAACATTAAAATAAGGCTAAGTGATATTACTAAACCCATTAGCTAATCCATCTCTAAGTTCAGAATCATCTCTTCAGGTAGCTCTCCAGGTAATGGGAAGCTTTCCAGATCCCTGAGCTTCTTTAAAAAGTAAGATTTTTCTCAAAGCCTCCCCATAGTCATGGATTGCAGAAGCACTATGAATGAATGTTATTTCCAAAAATAAGATATCCACTAAGAAATAATCCATGGTCACTCTTGGATATAAAACTAGGTGACCTTCTCCCACAACTTATAGTTTTCAAGAACCTAATTCACAAGCTTGGATACCTTGGAAGCTAAGAGCCCTTGACAACAATGGCTGACACATGCAATAATCTAGTGTTGAGAGTGACCAAAAGGAAGTGAGAGATACACACTTGGCTATGATAGGAATAGGTAGGAATGGTAATATACATAGCTCATTCGTATCTTACATTGGAATAATGGAATAGTTTCAAAGAAATAAAAATTACTAGGATTAGATCTCTTCTTTTCATAGAAGAGCCAAAAATAGCCGAAGTGATATTAGTGCAAGCATGTTGTATTTTATCTCAAATAAAATTTTGATGTATTTTTTTCTTGGAGTAATATTGGTCTAATAAAATACACAAAATTTTTAAAGTTAGTAGAAGTTTATCATAAATAAATCTTGGCAAGGCGATGACAAACACATCCATGGTACATTTTGTGTAACCTCTATCTTTCTCTATGAATTCTCCTCACAAGACACCAACATATATAAAAATTAAAATACATGCTAAAATTGAAGGGAACCCATTTCTAGTGTCATTTTACAATATAATTACACAAATGCAAAGAAACTTGCAAATACACATTATTAAAAAAAATTTAAGGGGAAAAAATGAAAATTAGGAAGAAAATAAATTATCCAAAATCATCTTAATGTAAGAAAATGAAAAAAAAATTATAACCCCTACTGAATTCTTTCTCTAGATCAGGCACACAATATAAATCAATAAGATATTCACTTCCAATGGATGAGAAAGAAAATTCAAGCTTTCATCAATCTGAAATATAAAGTCAAACGATTCAAGTTAAAGAAGTTGAAAAGGATGATTGCCCAAGCTCCTCACAAATTATAGTTTTGATTTCAGAAGATACAAAACTAGGAATAGTGTCAAATGTTGACATAGGTGTACAAGCATATTAGGACGTATCTCTAGCTATGAAAATTCAAAATTCAAAATTAGTGGGAGTGACCAACATGGTGTCTTCCCAAGCTATAGAGGAAAAAATTACTCTAAATGAGAAAACTTTAGATATAGATGATTCAATAGTTAAGGTGTCACTACATTATGGAGTTGTAGTTTGGTAAAAAATATTAAGCATTAAAAACTTAATGCTAGTGTTTTTGGATAAATAAATGAAGTTTTGGGAAACATTTATGGTTAGACCTTGAATTAGAGTCCAAGTGTAAAAGGCCTGATCATGAAACTTTGATACAAACTAATATTAGCAATTCAACATAACTAAGGATGTAGAATGAAACATGGGTAACAGTGAGGACATAGAAATAAATTTGAAGTCAATAGACAAATAAATTTGAGGCCAGTTGTGGGCCCAATAAAATAAAGATAAGCATCTATTGTAATGCCAATGATGACAACATGGCCCATGAGGGATAAATAGTGAATTCATGAAGTCACGAGGGCTACTAGGTTTGTTTTTTGTAATAGAGGGTTTGTTACTATTTTGGTGCCAGTGACTTTTATGATTATTTTTGTGTCTAAGAGAGTGATTGATATTTCTTGGATAACCTATCAGGTACATTTGGGACCCTAGATAAGAAACAACCTGATTGAGCTTCACTTTGTTTTGATAATAGTTTGATATTCTCTACTAAATAGTGCCAACCATGTGAAGGTGGAAGCTCATTTTCCCCCTAACATCACTCTAAATTCCTTGTTAGCATCTAACAATTAATTCAGTCTATCATTCCTTAATAAAATGTAACATCCATTTATTATCACATAACTTTAATTAACACATAAGATTCATCAATATTCATAAACATTCATCCTATTCATTAACAAATTATAAAATAAATGAACATTCATTACCACATAATAATATTCATTGACGCATTAAATTCAGTCATTATCAAATAAGGTAGATTAATTTATTTCTTTTTTCTCTTTCTTTTTGGGTCTCTATATTTTCAAAGAACATTATCGGTGTTATCATCATTTCCCCCCACATCATTTCTTCTTCCCTGAGCTCATACTCTCGATGTATGCCTAGTCCTATGTTGATGCAAAGGGGGGTCCTTTGCAATAACAAATAAAAGGGTTAAATTAAAAACATTTTATTATAATTGTTACAAGTATTTCATTAATTTAAACAACATAACCATGGTTTTCTTTACCTGATCTGGCCACATCATTTTGTGTGGCCTCAACCTCTACACTCTTATGGACATCAGTCTCAGCTAGATCCTCTGGAGTTAATGTTACATTAATCCAAACACCAATTTCAATAAAATTTGTATTACTACACCAATTTCAATTCAAGATATTTTCTTGTATTAATAATTATATAAAAAAATTGAATAAAAAATGTATACCTCCACCACTGGTATGCACCACATTCAAATCTTCATCATCCATGTGTTGTGTTATAGGATTGGTAGATTGCATTATAATGTTATGTGCATTTTTATCATTGGTTGTTTATTTAAAACAAATATAGTCACTTTATGTTGGAACTTAACATAAAATAGACTAATTGGTAAAGTATTCAATTTGAAATCATTTTCATTTATCTTATTTACCTATTCAATGGATCAATCACTAGAACCTTGCACACTCAATTCTTGTATCCCTTCAACAATAGCTGTATAGCCTTGTTGATAGCCAATTTTCTTATCTTCTTCTGTAAGTGCTCTTTTGAATTGAGAGCCTTGCATTTTTTCTTGGTTTTATGAGTTTTTCTTGAATTGTTTCATAAAAACAAAATTGTTTGCAGTTCATAAATATTTTGACATGATTTTTCATTTACTAATACTTAAAAATCATGCAGTAAGTTTTGGATAACCACCAGAGCCAAGCTTGTGTTGGTCATGTTTTTCTAGTCTTGCCTTGGTGGCCTTTGATGTGTCATTTAGCCTATAAATTTTTTGAAATATGTTAGATCATATAAGTATAAAGAGTAATGGGTACATAATTAATTACATTCTTAAGAGTATCACATACCTTCTTGTGACGTCTAGTGGTGTATTTCCTGCTTTCCTACCAATTTTCTCCTCTGCATCCAAAATTAGAACCTCCCACTCTTTCACAGGATTGTTGGAGGGACGCTTGTAGTTAGAGTCTTTCGCTAATGCGGTCCTCTACTCATCCCTTAGATGCTTCAAATATAAGCTAGTTCTCTCAAGGAGCCTATTTTGGTCAAATAATTTATCTCCAAAATACTCGGTCATATTCTATATGAAAAGTTTCTTAAAAGTTCATATCTTGCTTGTTCCACCTTTTAAGAAAAAAAAATCTATTAGATTCATAAATGAAGTGAAGCTACCTTCATTGATGTCCATGAAATGGATCAAAGGAAAAATATTATAGCAATAGTATGAAATCAAAATAGTGAATTGGGATTTGTTTGGATATGATGTTCTACCATTCACGTATGGTTGCACTGAATATCTTCAAACTCAAGTCATTATGTTTTCTCCAAAAAACATTATTCCCTACAAAAAAATCAGGGGATCATTAATATTCAAAAAAGAGTGATCAATAAGTAAATTACTATTACACTATGTATCATAATAACTTTAAAGTACATGGAACCTCAAAATCTTTCAAGGGAAGCATATCTTCTTATGACACATGCAATATGAAGTCTATCATTCCCATACTATGAGTACGAGAAAAATTAGGCATTAGTGCTGCATTTTAATCTACTACATCTCCTACTGCATAAAATAAATCTATTATGAAATTCCCCCAAGAAAGAATGCTTCAAGGGAAATAAACACATAACAAAAGAGAGAGAAAAGATGAATCTGCATACCAATAGGTGGTGTAGTAGCGGATGTGTTCATGCTACATGTTACGGACATTTGGATTGGTGATACATTTGATGATTTCCTCTTCTGAGGCGGCGTATGCACTAGAGGCTCATTGACAGTACCTTAAGAATAAGATTGTTAGAGAATAAAAAAGCATGGACTAGCATGGACTAGATTGTTAGAGAATAAAAAAATCATTGTTATAGCATATTATCATTGATTATGATAATTCCTATGTATTCAATGGAAAAAAAGTGGGGGATAGAATATGTGATCTACCTTAATCATGTGCAATATTGCAGTCATCAAGGCCTTGACCAATTTCCAATTCCTAAAAAAAAACCTATAAAAACAACACTTCTGTATTTTACTTAATGACATAAAAGAGAATAAAATAAAAACCATTATTGATCTTTTCTTATAATTAAAAATTTCATTAATACTTCCTCTCAATTTTTGTGCACAGTGCATCAATCTAACCACCCTTGCTTTTACCTAAGGAGGTGAAGGGAAAATGTTAGACAAAAAACTAATTTCAAATCCAATTCTTTTCAGTCTTTTTATGGAGCTGATAGGGTCATCGACTTGTGTGAAATCAACATGCATGATTCTTCCTCACCAAAGTTGTCACACTCAATGGCTACAGTTTCCTTTCCAGGTCTCCTTCCCTGCGTTTGTGAAAATAATATTATTAGCAATATCAAAATTACTGCAAAATAGTCAATAAAAGAACATAATAATAAAAAATTATTCTATCTAATTTGTACAATTACAATGAGGTTTACCTGGTCATCAATAGAAGATTGGGGGTGTTCATCATCATCTCCTCCACGTGGATGCTCTGTGGTTCCCTATGAATAAGATCAAATATAAAAAAAACTTAATAATAAAATGGTGTGTTGGAGTCATTTATTGGAGGTTGGTTTAAATGGTGCATAAAAGGTACCACCCCCATGGAAATAGATTTTTTTGTATCTATGCAATTCAAATTATAATTGATAAGCAACTCTTCCCTTGCATGTACTGATTATATCGCACATACAAATACATGATTTCCCTCGCACACCTCAAATATGCAATTGGGTTGCTTACTAGTTTACCCATGTCGCGTACTATTTATAAAACCTACATTATTCCTTGTTGCTTTTGGCCTTTTGTCAATGTGTGTAGCCATTCTTTTACTTTGATTATTGTCTTTTGTTGATGTTTATAGCTTCGATAAGATAAAATAAATGAGATTTTAATATTATGAAAATAGATATGATAATAGATATTATTATATATATGTATTTACATACATTCATAATTGAGTAGAATAATCTATTATCATATTATTAATCTAATTAACTATTGAAATGGATTTTATCGAATGACATCATGTTATTCAAATATCTGAATTGATAATATTGTTATATTATTCTACATTATATATATGCATATTAATATATATAATAATAATGATATTATTATATATATCAATATACATATACAATGTATAATGTATATTGTATTTGATTAAATAATATTTAATAATAATATATCGATGAGTATCGATCAAATGCACTGTATTAATTAAATAGACCGACTAATATCAGCTGTCATAGATATTGACTAATATTTCTAAACTGTGCAAATTCAATACTGCTGTAGACTGGTTTGTATCAGATATATATGACACCGATCATGTATTGCTATTGTCATGTATTATGGCTTACTATCATAGATAGTATACTGGATCGGCCTTAATTTGTATAAGGCATTGATTATTATTAGTATCGGTTTCAAGTAAATATTTTGTATATTGAAAAGACATGATTATATGGAGTCATGTCTCCTCAAAGAGACATGTCTCTATATCATTATGTCTTCTATATTTATATTCAATGTTCATTTGATTGAAAGAACATATAGAAACAGAAAACAATATACAAGTCTCATTCATGCAATTAGTATAATATTGATATTAATATATTTATATATTTGTTATTATATTAGTAATAAATATATTCATATATATTGTAATTAAATATATATTCTATATATATATATATTGAATTTTGAAAAGAAAATTAAAAGTCATATATCCTAATCTAAATTTAACATCTTTCTATTGTATATAATTTGCCAAGAGTGCATACCTACACAAATTTTTTCATCGAACAGTATGCATCCAAATTTTGTAATCATAACAAGGATCGACATACTCCATCAATTCAACAACTTTTTTGTAAGGGACCTTTATGCCGTCCATGGAGAAAAGGCCCGAACCATGTAATGAAGATGGTGCTATGGGATATATCCTATTGTTAACACAATAATCAATGTTTATTGGAGGAAGTTACTTGTGTACCCATTGTTTCTAAATATGTTGGTACCTCAAGGGGACCTCGATGTTACCTTTAGTCTCATCATCATAAGAACATGACCCTCCTTGAGAAAGGCAAAATTTCATGTGTTTATTAAATTTCCTTCTAGTCTTTTGACCTCTAGTTGATCTCCCTATTTTAGACCCACTACATATCTCACTTTCATCTTCTATTCCTATACTTCCCCCACTTGTGGATGACACATATGAAAACTACATATTTTTTGTTACCTGCACTCCATCAAATGAGAGAGATAGTTGGTAATGAAAGAGATATTTTGCAAATGGGAGACATATGTTACAACTGGGAGAGATATCTTACAAGACATTAAAATTACTATTGATAACTATATAAAAAAACTATCTCTATAGGGTGTATTCACTTATACATGTCAATGAATTAGACTGTGTGGGATGCTCCTATAGAAAGGGGTTCTAGTGCCTACATATGCAATTCAATTATCTTATGTTAGCTAAAAATATCATGATACATATAATAAAAAATACATACTAGATAACATGAACATTATGCACTCATCATAATCACATCCATCATAAGCATGACTTATGAATTAAAAAAATTAAAAGGTACATCACTTATACATAAAGAATAAACTATGTAACCTTATAAGTCAAATATATTTCTATCAAGAAATCAATATTAACTAGATAAAGGAATGATCACATAACTCTAAGTTTTATCATAATCATCCCTGTTGTCATCATCATCATCATCCTCATCATCATCATCATCATCATAATCATCATCATCATCATCATCATCATCATCAACATCATCATCATTATTATCATCAATAGCAGCATCATCGATATCATCTTCTTGTTCTTCTTCATGGAAATTTGTGTTAGGAACTTCATTGATTAATTTTTTCCTTGTGAACATCATCTATGTCATCTACTACTTCTTGAGTATCTTCTTCTTCGATCACATTATATTTTATCAATTTTCCTCTCAGATCATGTCTAACAAAAAATGACCAACCAAGTTTATGTGGAACCTCTACGTAAAATACCTTCTCACATTGGCTTGGAAGAACATAGGGCTCATCCCCAACTGGCTCAAATGACCTTGTATTAACCATTGTAAATCCATTATCATGTTTAATAATAAATTAATCAGGACCATTTTGATTAATTCATAGTCTATACCATTTGACGATGAAGAGAACTAATTTGAAGGATCTAAAGTGACACTTAAGTATATCTTCCAAAATTCCATAGTATTTATTTTGAGACTCTGAAGGATGTAATTTATTTCTAGATGAAATATTAGTCACTTCAAAGACTGCAGTTATCCTAGAATCACAAGTTTTTTCATGTCATCCAAATTTTTGATGCGAAAATGATGACCATTCCAAAATATAGCCTTGTGGTGTTTGACCTACAATAATATGTCAAACGTGTTAAACTTATTGCAACATGAGTTGATAAACATATGAGTGATTAATAAATTTATATGCACCTAGAAATCTACTAAACCGTATGCTAAATCTATTTCCCTTTGTATAACATAGGAATCTCTATTACGATGAGCATCTTTAACCAATGAAGACATGCCTTCCCATGTTAATCTGTAACTAGAATGTTGACATTGTTCAATCCATATCATCATCCAATCAAGAATTTTTGCAATATAAAAATGTAGCGCATCCCACTCCCGACCAACTATACAAAAAATAGACGACTTACGAATGATTTATTTCAAATATTAAGAATTAACTAACTACAATTATATCTTATATTTTATTAACTCTCAATTTCCTCAATCTACCTCTCCCCATCAACTACTCCTCTTCGCATTTTTTAATGGGGTTGGGATCCCAAATGTGATATAGATACATATTTGTTGTAAACTTAGAAAGATATTCAGTAATGTACACCATAGTCTGGTATACCATATATCCCTCCACCATAGAACCCTCAAGATGTGCTCTTTTTCAAACCAACACTTTCAAAGATTTCAAAGATTACAGGTCCACACAATTCAATCTCTTCAACTTGGTTTATGAGATAGTGCTCTTGTGTATTGAAAATTTTTGAAGGTAAACACTTTTGCATTTCACACATTAGATGGGAAATTTTTCTCTTCCAATATTTTATATCCTCTTTATGGATTTATTTAGATGACAACCACCTACAAGAGATTCAAGATGCAAAAAATATATAAATATGAGAGTTTACAAAATAATAATAAATATATACAAAAAATTGAACAAATATCGTTGCTTACCTCATGTATTTTCCAAGATCATATATTACTTGTTTGACATTATTGTTGAAGTGCTCTAGGAAAGATAGAGGTAGCATATATTGCAATAATTATAAACTGATCCTTTCATTGTTTTCTAACATAATATGATGAAAAGTACACATAATTGCCACATCATATTGTAAATAAGGAAGAAAATGAATTACCTTGATGAAGGTATGCCAATCATGTAATTTCATCCCTAGCGCAAATTCACTTTTCTTTGATATGAGATTGTTTATGTTTGTAGCAAATCCTGTGGGATATCAAATTTTTCGTATGACCTCTTTTATAGAATTGCTTTGTTGGTTTTTTAAAAGCCAAGGAAGGGCACTTATATTAATTTTCTTGTCATTTCTATTTGAGTGAATAAATCCCTTCAGTGCATTATTGGAATCATGAATTTCACTACAAAGTTTGACAATTTTTTTCTTTGTCATGCCTTCCATCCAATATTTTCCATAATATCTCTGTTATATTCTTTCCAATATGCATAGTATCAAACAAATGCATAATCTTTAGTTTCTCGTAGTAGGGAAACCTACTAAATTGTTTGGGATAAATTTTTAGTCCCTTTGGAAGGCAGTTAGTAACACATTGACGACCTTCAAGATCATCAATTACATAATCAATAAACAAAACACAATAGAAATATATAAATTCCAAACATAAATAATTAGCTGGAACGACATTACCTTGAGGATTAATTCTATTGTATTCCAAATTCCATATGCGAGGTGTCATTCTTCGTGGCTTTGATGTAGTATCTTCTTTCCCATTGAAAATATTTTTTCCGTAAACTGATACTTATGATTCCTATGGAGTAAGTTCCTATACTCATCAAACACCTGCTTTCCTAAACTTTTTGAATGATGAGATTTCATCTTTGGACCATAAAATGGACATGCCAATTCTTCCTTTGTTTGAAGATCTACATGATAATGATATAATTGGATTATTATTTTTTTTGATGTTGAAGGGTATCCCCGCGAATCAAACCCAGTGGGTTCCCTATACGGGGTGATTTTGAGGCGAGGCTAATCCCTACAGTCGCATTATAATCCGCACCTGCCCCGAAGTTGGGTGAAACTAAATAACAACTGGGTAGGAGAGTCGAACTTGAGACCATGGGGAATTACCCACAACCTCAAACCAACTCTCCTAACCCATGGGGGTGATATAATTGGATTATTAAATATATTAATTCTTATAATTAGAATTATCATGTGCAACTTGAAATCACTATAACATACATACCACAAAAATGTGTTAGCTCGGGGGCATCATGTATTGTGCATACAATCATGGCATGGAATTAAAATTGTCTTTGTCCTATTGGTCTAGAGACGTAATACATAGTGACACTATTTCATAACTCTAGCAACTCATAGATAAGAATCTAAATATATAAATTCATATCTTTCACTTGGTACTTACCTAGTTGAATGGACAACAACATTACATAGTTATTGTGACCATTCTACTACAAGATTTATAAGTACATGTTGATAACTATTAGATGATAAAATACTTGTGATGATGGTGTAGGAGAACCTAGGTAGGCTAGAAGATGCAATGTAACCTAGGACTTCTTTGGATGTTTTGGCTTGTAGTGGTTCTAGCTAGACCACTAGGTTAATAAAGGGACTAAAGGTCCTAGTCTGTAGTGTGTGAAGTGAGAGGATGTCTATTTAAGTCCTTAGTGGTCTTTGAGTCCAATCTAGGTTTATTAGGGTGTTTGTTGATTTTATTTCCAAATGTGGCCAAGAAAGGGACTAAAGGTCCTATTTCATATTTATACACCATAATTAGTGATTTGGGAAAGATCAAAACCTTTTGACCAAGTTTGGATAGCATATCCAAAAAGTTGCAAAAGTTGTCAATGTTGTCATTAACAACATTGACAACATTTGTTGCAAGAATGAAACTTTGGTGGAATTAGTTCCTTAACTGTCTGAAACTGATGTTTTAGTGCCTTGGTAAACTATAAGAGGCTATCCTCGATCATTTTCAAGGGTTGGCAAGTTCATGTTAGAGTGTGTACAGACTGTATAATTGCATAACAATTATAGTTTGTGTGTTTTCTGAGCATCTGGTGTTGTAATGGATGTAATCAAATTTTGTAAGCATTGATTTTGGTAATGTATATTTTTCTAAGACTTTTTGTCATGGTAGTTTGTTATATTTAATATTTTTAGTTTCTTTTGTAAAATCTTTTGTTTCCTATCCAGTGGTTGTCCTGTATTGGGCACTGTATGAAAATGGGGTCATAGATCCATTTTCCACCATGGCACTTGCACAAGTTCTTGGATTATGGAAGGTTACTCCATGTACATTATGTATAGTGAAGGAGGGGCCCAGAAATGTATGGCAGCCATTTTTAAGGTGATGCCCTAGGTGAGCCAGAGATGCATGGCTAGGGATCACCAGCAATTATAGAGCTTTTTGGAGGGATTGAAAGCATTCATTGCTTCAATCAAGGATTTTGGGAAGGTATTATGGTTAATTAAGGAACCCTATCTCAAAGGAGAAGTTTGGGTGTAATGTTTTTCTATCCAAGAAAATCAATTTCTTGTGCAGACAGTGGAAAAGACCTTAAACCCTGAATTTTAGGCATGTTTGTACGAGGTACTATATAGACACCTCTCAAAGCCAAGACCTATAAAATACTTAGTTCTTGAAAAAGGGTATTAGGATATGGTGTTTTTTTTATACTTGTTTAGAATTTTAATAATTTATTGCAGAAAAGGAGCCTAATTAGGCCTAATACTAGTAGCCCTCTTTTGGGTGAATTTGGCTTGGAATTTGGAACTCGTTTAGGGTTTCAATCCCAAAATAGTTTGTGGACATTAAAATTAGTCCTATAATATATCTTGAAGACTACCTTTACATATGGAAGAGTTTGGAAACTATTTGGGTCATTTTGTGCAGATGGAGCAAGAAGGGCCATTTGAGGCCTAGGAAGGAGCATTGGGAGTTTGATTCTACATTGTTGGTGTTCACTAGTTGAAGAGTTTAGGATCTTGTGAGAAGAATCCTAAGGAGGATAGGATTAGTTGAAGAACCCTATAAGGTTATTAGAATGGCCTAGGAGTCCCTATAAGAAACTAGGGAGTAGCAAGACTGGTATTACATCACAGTGGTATTAGAGCAAGTTGAGAAACTTGGGAAGTTGGTGTATGTGTGCAGCTACTAGTGAATCAGTAGGAGAGTAAAAGATGGTGACAAATTTAGATTTATCCAAATATATGGATGAGAATAAGGAGAATAAGTGAATCCTTTAGGAATCCTTAGAAGGAATGAAGATAAGAGTAGAATAAGTTACTAATGAAGCAGCTAGAAGTAGAGAAGGAGTGGAAAGTAGTGATAGGGGTAAGAAGGTTGCTGAGGAAGACTTAAAGTGTCAAAGAACCTAAGATTGAACATCTAGATTCATAGATGGGTGAGCACTTAATGTTTAGGAGAGTACTGATAAGACAACCAACAAAGGATGAGGCCAAACATAGGAGGGCCTTGTTTAGAATTAGATGCAAAATTCTTGGTAAGGTTTGTAAAGTGATTGTGGACTATGGATCCATAGATAATATCATCTAAGAGGAGGAATTAGTGAAGATCAAGCTAGCTAATATACCCCATGTAAATCCCTATAATTTGACATGGCTCAACAAAGGCCAAAGTGTATTATTCAATGAGAAAACATGGGTTGAGTTTTCAATAGCAGGATATAAGGATAAGCTACTTTGTGACATCCTACCAATGGATGCTTGAAATTTTCTATTAGGAAGGCCTTGGAAATTTGAAAATGGGGTGGTATATGATGGGAAGGATAATTCTATCACTTTCAAGAAAGGAGGAAAAACTTTCAAGATTCAGTCTTTGCTAGAAGATGAGGAACCACAGTCAAAGACTCCTAATGTCATGTTGTGTAGTGGAAAGGAGTTTGTGAAAGATATCAAGGATGATGAGAGTGAAGGATATTCCATTGGCCTAAGACCCAAGCAGGAATAAAAACCATTCAAGCAGGCATTACCACTAGAGGTACAATAACTTCTTGTGAAGTACAAAGACATAGTGAGTGTTGGCACTCCTGCAACCCTACCACCTAAGAGGGTAATCATTCATAAAATAGACTTTGTGCCAGGGGCATCTCTACCCAATAAGGTAGCATACAAGCTTACTCCTAATAAGAACTTGGAGGTAGCTAGGCAAGTGCAAGAACTCTTGGATCTGTTAGCTCTTTTTCTTGTAGAATCAATTATAATAGCAATAAATGTCAGACTCTCTTGTACCCAATTTAGATTCTCACAGGGAAAAGGCTAATTAAAAAGGATGAAAAATCCTTCTACACTTTGGGATCCACATACCTAGGCAGGTGCACCTTTGGTAGAATATTATCTTTCAGCAGTTTTTTAACAGTGGATTAAGGATTTTTGATCCTCCTTCTTTTTATGCCATTAGGCTTAGGAAGGCTAACCTATTGATTCAATCTTCAAGGAATCACTAAAATGAATTGTACTGAATACAATTAGCTAGACATGTACTTGAGATAATAGAAATATAAAAATTGATTAAATTTTAATTGATGATAACAACCACTTGTCAGCATTTTGACTAGTGCCTAATCATGGGTGATAGAGTCAAAATAGAGCATACATATATTAAAGATAATCAATGGAAATACAAATAAACCTCAGATAGAATGCCTTATAAACTATCCTCTCATCCTCACACCCCTGTATCAAATTCCTGCATAAACCCTAACCCTCTGTAATTATCTGTAAGATTTAAAACTCTCCTTGAAACCAAATCACAGACAAGAACATGGCTACTTTATAACCAGTATACTCAAAATGCCTTACAAATTGAACATATAAAAATTAATAGAAAATGAAAAAAGACATCATTGATATCAAAATGGAGATTCCATTGTATTTTATTAATGTAAATTTGATATCAGTACATTCAAAAGACTCAAAACCAACATTTAGACATGATTCATAAATCTACCTTATAGTCTTATTTTTACCATCCCTTATACATATTACAACTTGATACTTATAGATAGCCACAGTCATCTTGGAATACTTTTGGAAAATAAGGATGCAACAAGCTATGGATGACTGGGCTAGAGGACAAAATACAGTTTTTAGATGAGACAAAATTTTAGGTGGATGGGATAAAAAATCTTTGCTATAAGCCATGTAATCTTTTGTCCTATGACCGCCTGAATGCTTGAAGTTTCTCTAAGGTGGCTGGGTCCTTATCATCTAGAATTCATCCTCTTGCTGATGTAGAGCCCCCAATATCTGATTTTCTCAAATTTCTCAACCTCTTTGGTGTTAGCTATCCCTTTTATGTTTACTGTCTCATGCTACCGGGGTGACTATACCATCCTTGCTAACCCATGTGGTGAACACCTCATCACTTGGCCAACTGAAACTGAGGACCTCATCCTTCTTGCTATTGAATTCTTCCCAATCATCATTATCTTTCTCAACTTCTACCTCCTAGGATTCAAAAAATGCCTTGGCTTTGTTTAAAATATCAATAGTTAACACAAACCAGCCAGTATTCACCAATGTAACAATACTTTTTGTTCTGCTAGTTAGTGTTTCATTTAATTGCCTTAGCCATAAGGCTTCATTTTTTTATGTTCCCATCCTCTTTGAACATGTTGGGAAACATGTCATCCCCATCCCTAGAGAACTCTTCTCTTAGAATTGTGACCCTCTTTATGACCATGTTCTTCTTGATGTCCAAATTAACCATCAGTTTGAGACATTTATGGGTGCTTGTCAAGATGATATCAATATTGTTCTACTCCTTTGAAAGAGAGTAAAATTATTTTACATGGGCTGCCTTCCCTTTCCAATTATTCATTATCAAATCCCACTATTCCTTTTCATTATCATATTTTCTTATGATGCCTGCAATTTTCTTTCCCAGTAGATAGAGGTTAGAAAGGTTGAATTAACTGGCACACCTTTTGAGGTTGGAAAATATCTAATCAGAATGTTTTTGTTTCACCAATTCCTTAGCCTCTTTGTATGTAGGGGAACCTTCAAGATCCCTTTTACCGTCTTCTTCTAGCCTTGATCTCTAACTGATCAACCTGCTTTTCTCAGCCTCTAATTCTGTTCTTTTGGCATCAATGGCTTCTTAGGTGGTGGGAATCAAAGGTGCAGGGGATGGGGGATATGTCACAAATGGACTGAATGAGGAGGGTTGGTGAGGTTCCTGAGCAATTACCCCTTGTGGCATAAGTTGGATCTTTTGTTTACCCTCTAGCACTACTATTCTATTATCCTTCAATAAGGATTTGACCTTTTCCTCATTGTAGGCTTTAAATACAAATTCATACTTCTCATTTAAATTTGCATAAGCCTCCTTTTCTCTCTCAGCTACCTTCAGGCTTAAACTAGCTATTTGAACAATGATATTTTCTACTTCAGTTCCTGAAGTGTCAGCAACCCTCTTCACAATTAGGCTTCTTGTATCTTCGACATCATCATCTTCCTTTATTCTTCTCTTGTCTTTTTTCTTTAATGACCAAATTGCTAGAACTGCATGGTCTTCACTAAACTGGGCACCAATTGATGTCCCAGTAGTGCTCATAGGTTTTGCTTGCTTTCTGACAGCATCAAAGACTACTACATCTACTAGATCCCATTGAGGTAGTATGAGAACTCCCTGCTTCTTAATCATTTCTCTACCCTCTTCAGGGGTGATCTTATCAAAATTTTATACCATCTCCTTCTTAATCTCCTGCTCTATATCTTATTTAGCAAAGTTGGGCTAGGATTCTTGCAAATTTTTGCACTTATGATTGAATTCATCAATGTGGCACCTCCATAGAAATTAAATAAATGCCCTGGTTTTAATGAAATTGTCATTAGACAAGAATTCATCACTGGCATGTTTGGTTATAGGATCTAACTCCCTAATAGAAAACTCTGCTACTGTGAGGTCAGTTGCTGTATGTTTAGGTGCCTTTGGCATCCCTTCTTGTAACTCCTGAGTAGTAACAACCACTTCACCTGTGTTCCTCAATTGAACCAATTGCTCAGAGATGGCTTGGTCATAATATTGAAAAGGGGATTGGGAAGGAGAGTACAATTCACTCTCTTGTTCTTTTGTTTCCACTCTTTGTCTTTTGGGAGAGGGCACCTCTTGAACATCGATATCTGCTGGCCTCTTTCGTTTATGCTGAAGAGGTTTGTCAGCTTTAGGAGTAATAGTAGTGTATCCTCTCCTTTTATACACAACATAATCCCCTAGTGGGACTAGTCTCCCCTGTGGAAATTTATTCAAGACAACAAGAGCCTTTTCTGGTTCATTTTCAATTGCTCTTTGCCTCTTCTCATTTAGGGTTTTTATGATCCCCTCAAAAAGATTCATTAGGGAGTCAGTTTTGTAAGACCATGGGAAAAATTCTTTTAAAGGATCATAAGTCTTGTCAAAATTTTGTACAAAGTCCAAAGACTTCTTGTATGCCATCCATTTCTCCTTCTTGACTTCCAAAAACCAAGGTCAAAAATATTTCTGATGATATACTCAGGGTAGTTGAACTGATGTTCTAATATCAAGCATTTAGTCCTCTTCCTGAACATACCCATGATAAAATCTTCATTATCTGCACATCTGGACACAGACATGGCTAAATGATAAGGCTCAAAATACTTGTCAAACTATGTCCACCCACCTTTGGTTATGATGAAGTGATGGGCTCTGGTGAGGGTAGGAAAGATGTTTCCCTTCATCTTTCTAGTTAGGGCTTCTTCCTGTAGCCCACCCGATTGCCTTATAATTTTTGCTACTCCAATCTTTAGTGGGACTCTGTAGGGCAGCACATAAGGGGTTTCTCTGAATCCATAAACCCTAATTAATGCAGAAAAAGGGTACAAAATTAGATCTCCCCAATTGTGAGCAATTTTTAGCTCTAGGGCATATTCCATAGGCCTTAAAAGCCTCATCATTTTAGTGTGGACCCTAGCATTTTGGTTTCTCAGTAGTGACTTGAGTCTAGTTGCAAAAACCTTATCAAAATACACATAACTAGCACTCTTCCTATCCCATGAAAAATTTGCACTCCACATCTGAACAAGCAATTCTTTACCATCTTGGAATTTATTTAGTTCCATTTCTTCCTCAAAGAAGTCTACATTGTTGAACAAGAACATATCGATCATGAGGGAATACCATCCCATTGGTTTATGTATGTTGCTATCTTGAATGCATGTCAGACCCTCATGCATCTCTTAAGCAATATAAGATACAAAATAAAATACTACTGACATGTGGGGATGCATAATTTGAACAACCATTAGCATTATATGGACAAGCATTGTTACATCTTCATCTAACCCCAAAACTTGACACAGAGCACTGTACATCTTTCTAGCCTTGCCATTAAAAATATCCAACTTGAAAGGTTCTGGGGTCCTAGGCCCTGCTACAACCAAGTCCCCTATTTTATTAAAATACCCCTTCAATGCTTCATCCTTGTAATACTCCCTCTGATTATGGTATACTTATTTAAAGTACTCAAAATCAATATCATCCATATGCTCAGAGGTGTCAGTCAGCTTGAAGATCCTTCTAATTTCATCAGCTGATACAGTCAATAGCACATTTCCCTGAGTATCCCTAACAACCTTAGCGACCTTATCATAAGTGTTTGCAATTAAAGTCAACAAATCAGTGTCCATGAACACACCAGGTGCTATCAATTTTCCCACATCTAACTCCCAAATATTATAGTCAGGGGTAGGGGAATTCCTCTAGCTATAGGCTATCCTGAACAAAGTAAGGCCATCAAAACTGGTATTGACATCTTTCACCCATCTACCGAAATCATATAACCCTTCTCCAATTTTGAAGCGGGGATGTGGTGGAACTACCCTTTTAATTTAAGTGGCATCTCCTATGGATAGTGGCAATTATTGTAACAAATCTTCCCTAATGTTCCTTTTTTGGTAATCAACCTCTCCAAAAATCTCAACTCTAGGGGCCATTCTAAGGTTTTTCTTTTGATACTAGACTTAGATTCTGAGACAAAGTTCTAAAAACCTTTTTGAACTGTAAATTCCACCATAATCTGAATGCTAGTTAATCAGTAAGCTTACTTGTTCTACACAGAAGTCGCATGAAGCCAATTTTCTCTGCAATCCTTTCTTTGCTCGAATGATTTTGATGAATCATTGTAATTGTAAGTCAACTTAATCAATTCTACAGCCTCAATCAAATAAATCTTTCGAATTGAATTTGACTCGAGTTGCCACATGTTCTATAATTAATTCATAGGCTTCGATTTCATGGCTTAATGACTCTCTACAACACATTTTATCAACTTCGAATTTGAGCCATAGATTATAGATATCATTCTCTGCATCTGACGGCTATCTTATTTTCCTAAAAACAACTATCCATAGAGGACACGTGTTGCCACCACTTAATCGCTTACTCACTAGATGTCAAGCACTTTCCTTTTAAGTGATTAAGTAGACCATTAGATATAAGACAACTTAACTGTGGTTTAAGCTCTTGCCACCTTTGAATGTCTGGGTCCACCAGTTGCCAAATGTCATCACCGCTTAATGGCTTGCCTGATAGATGTCATGCATCTTGGATATAAGCCATTAAGCCAACTGTTAGATCTTTCTAGGCTTTAACATCCTTTATGTTTTCTACAATTGGACCCACATTCTTTCCTAGATAGGTGTCGCCACCACTTAATTGCTTAACTGATATATGTCATGCATCTTGGGTATAAGCCATTAAGTGGGTCGTTCGATCAAAACTGACTTTCTCACCACATAAGACAATGACATAAAAGGGATTTTTTCATGGTGTGACTTAGGAATTATTAAAGTGGTTAGGATAACATAGTATTTTTGTAAAAAGGAACCCATTTAACATGAACACATGACATGAGATAACTTAAGTGACCGAAAAAGTAACATGAAAATAGAATTGGCCAAGATAGCTAGGGTTTTTTAGTCATTTTCCACCATTTTCAACTAGGTTAAGGGTTTGAGAAAACTTTGCAGAGGCATAAGAACAATTTTAATCTTGATTTCAAAGCCTTGGACACTACCAATGACAAGGGACCCTAGGAAAATTGCAAGGCACAATTTAAACAGGAAATAGCACCATCAGTGGCTCTCTCTAAGGATGTTTAAACACCAGGTTATAACAAGAACCACAAATCTCTAGGGAAGAAGACCACAAACTAGACTAACCTAAAACTAGAAATAAAAACAAAAAATAAAGGTAACACACCTATACATATACTACATACTACTGTGCATGGAGAACAAAGGTTAATTAAAGAAATTTTTTAGGAATTCTCCATGCACTGGCAATTCCTGTTCTTCATCATCCAGACTCTTGAGGAAATAAGAATCTTTTCCAAATATTTTGAGATATAACAAAAGGCCCTATCCATAGTGATTCAAATTTCTTGTGTTTTCCTTTCTCTTCAGCCCTAGTATTCCACTACAATACAAAATCACCAGGCATAAAATTTCTCTCATCTGCCCTTCTGTCAAAAAGGTATTTCATTTTTTGTTGTAGTTTGATATTTTCTCTTTGGCTTTCTCTCCTTATTTCATCCAATTCTACCAACTGAACCATCCTTTCTTCCATGGGTTCAGAAATTTCTATTTCTTCATCTTGGATAAATTTGTAAATTGGGAGAAAATTGTTGATAGGCATTCTTGACTGAACACCATAAACCAATTCAAAAGGAGACTTTCCAGTGGCCTTCTTGACAGTAATCCTATCATCCCAAAGGGAAAGTTTCAATTTAACATGCCAAGCTCTCTTATTTCCCTCCAAGGTCTTTTTTAATATTTTCAAAATACTTTTATTACTGGATTCTACTTGACCATTAGCTTGACGGTGGTATGGAGATGAATAGGACATAACAATTCCCATATCAGAGCAAAAGTTAGTGAATTCTTTAGACCTAAAGCACATGGCATTATCTATTATCAATTTAAGGGGGAAACCAAATCTTGTAATTACATTATCCCTTAGAAAGTCAATAACCATAGTACTTGTTTCCCTTTTGGTTGGGATTGCTTCCACCCACTTTGTGAAATAATCAGTTTCTAGCAAAATCCAGCGATGGCCTCCACTTGATTTTTCATTAAATTATCCTATAAAGTCCATTCCTCACATAGAAAAGGGAGCCTCTACTACTACAAGGTTTAATAACAATGCCCCTGAATACTTCATCTTTCTTAAAAATCTCTAGCATGGCTCACATTTCTTGACAAAAGTGTGAGCATCTTGAAAAATGCAAGGCCAATAATATCCGGCCCTCAAAATTTTGTGGGTTGTTGTTCTAGCAGAATAATGCCCTCCACACATTCCAGCATGTATTTCTTTCAATACCTTTTGTGATTGACCTTTTTCAAGGCATAATAACAAGATCCCATCTCTGTTTTTCCAGAACAAATCACCCTACAACAAAACATATTTTTGTGATTGTAGTTTCAAACTCCTCCTTTGGTTATCATTCAAGTTATCTGGATATTTAGCATTTTTTAGAAAGTAAACAATATCGGTATACCAGAGTTGCATCTCAATACTTGTCAAGTAGTTCTCTTTTACACCAACACTGTTTACTTGGACCAAATCCAAATTTTCTTTTTTCATCAACTTAGCCAACCCTAATCCCCTCACCAACTTAGTGATATGGATTTCTATGTCAAACTCTTGGACTTTGTTTTTCCATTTATATCTTTTTCCTGTCACTTTATTTTGAACAAAGATATCTTTGACAATAGCATGAGGGACATAGGATTTTACTTTTGCACACACCAAATAAGGCCTAAAAGCCTTGACTTCCTTCACCAGAGCATAAGCTTGTTTTTTCATCATCTGATAATTTAACTTAGTTGATTGCAATGATTTACTAAAAAATGCAATGGGGTGCTCAAATCCTTCACTATCCTTCTGCAGTAAGACTGCTGCAATAGTATGGAATGAGGCAAAAGTAAACAAAGAAAAGGGCTTAGTGTAATTAGGGGATATAAGGATTGGTGCTTCTTGAATATCTTTTTTTATTCTTTCAAAGGCTAACTAAGCTTCTTGGCCCCATTCAAACTTCACATTTTTCTTTAGCAATTTGACAATAGGTTTAACCAGTTCTACAAAGTTGGCAATAAATCTCCTAATAAAGTTAATCTACCCTAGAAATTATTGTATACCTTTTAAGTTCTTGGGACCAAGTACCTTTTGGATGGCTTCAACCCTTTCAGGATCTATCCTCACCCCCTCCTTTGACACTGTGTCCCAAAAGTTTCCCCTCAGTAACAGCAAAGTGACACTTTTTTGGGTTTAGAGACACCCCATATTCTAGTGCTTTTCTCATGACCTTTTCCAAGTGATTGCAATGATCCTCTTCTCTTTTTGAGAAAGCTATCAAATCATCTTGGTACACCACCATCTAAACATCTATGAGGTCTTTGAAGGCTACATCCATAGATCTTTGAAAAGCTGCACCAGCATTTTTTAGCCCAAATGGCATACGAGCATATACATAGGTGCCCCAAGGGATAGTAAATGTTGTTTTGAATTGCTCAAATTCTTTAGCTAGCACCTAATTGTACCCTAAGAATCCATCCATCATAGATAACAAATCACATCTAGTGACTTTATGCAACATAGCCTCCATGTTAGGTAGTATATAATTATCTTTCAATGAGGCTACATTTAAATTTTTGAAATTGACACACAACCTTATCTCCCCATTTTTCTTTCTTACAAGGACTAAGTTAGAGACCCAAGATGAATGCCTAATAGGCTTGATTATTCCTGCATCCCTTAGCTTCATTAGTTCTATCTACATCTTGGTAGCCAGTAATGGATTGATTGGCCTTTGTTTTTGTCTGAATGGTTTAATGCCTTCTTTTAAAGGGACATCATGTTGAAATAAATATTCTCTATAGGCTTTTAAATCATCATAGGACCAGGAAAAAACATGTTTGTACCTTTTTAGCAACTTTATCAAATTTTGTCTCACATTGCTGTCCAATTTTTTGCCAATGTAAACTAATTAGGGAGATGTTTCAGATCCCAAATTTATTTCCTCCAAGTCTCCCACTCTAGCATTGGACTTCTGAGTCATATAGTTGTCATTTATGCTAAACATGCCTTCCAATTCAACCAACCCCTTAGGAATGTGATTAGTATCTAATTGGATGACTTCCTATTAAAAAATATACTCCTTATTGTCTATAATTGATACTAGAGATTCACAATCAATCTTTTGACCATCAGATTGATCTATACATTGGATAAACTTGAGGATATCATCATCATCCTCAAAAAATTGCCAATTATGAATATTGTCAGGAAATGCTGGCCTACGTTTTGTCTCAACCCCAGACATGCCAGTAATAGTAGCATCATTAATTTTTAGGGCAACATTTTCCAGAAATCTACCATTATATTATTTGATCTTTCTACCCATAATATATTGAAAGCATCAAAGAATTCCATCCTATCCTAGATAGCATATTTATATAATTTTAATCTATCATCTTTAGCAGCATAATGTCCCCTAATCTGAGATATAATTAACTAGGAATCTCCATGGGTTTTTAAACATTTAATACCATGCTTGATGGCAATATCCATTCCCAATATTAAAGCCTCATATTCGGTAGTATTGTTTGTGCATTGAAAAGTTAACATGAATGAACATTTGAAAGTGATACCTAATGGGGATATCAACAAGAATCCTGCTCCATATCCTTCTTTTGAACATCCTCCATCAAAATACATTTGCCAAAGCCCATTTTGTTGCAACAACAATTCATCCACAATTGGGTCAGTGTTCTTTAGTTGTGGATTAACTTCTTCAACCATAAAATTTTCTATATCAACATTCACACAATAATTTAATTGATCAGGTAAGATCACCTCAACCATAATAGATGACCGGGGTTCTTTGTACAATTTGACCTCATTCCCATTTACAGGGATAGTTGCATAGGATAAATCCAACTGCATCTTTCCTCCTACTGCTGCTGCCCATTACCTTGAGAAAAGCATACCATAATATGGTTTAGTATCCACTACCACTATGTCCATTCTATAAGTTGCTTCAAGGAAAGCAACAATTTTCACTTTGATATCCTTCAATGTTCCTATCATAGGAACTTCCCTATTATCCATGGCATAGTAGCTCCCAGCAGATGTAGTAACCTGGAGGCCTAATTCTTTCATCCCATGATAAGACATCACATTTGTTGCTGCTCCAGAATCAATCATGCATTTTTTTACCAAGAAACGATTTACCATTAAGGTGACATAGAATGGATCAATAGACAATGGTTCTTGGGTTATTATATTTCCAATACAAATGTTAGAAAATTCCTTTCTCTTTCCTTTTCCTTTCACTAGTGGACAATCTTCTCTAGCACTATTTAGTGTCAAAGGTATCTCTGCATGATTAGGGATAGATACATCATCTATTCCTTTTAATAGTGCTAGAACAACTTCTTTATGCTCTTTTATTTTCAACATTTCCATAAGTGGGACTGAGACTTTCATTTGGGTAAAAGCATGTTTCATGTCAAAATGAGGTGATTCAGGGGGTATATCATTTACTTTCTTCATTTTCTTGAGTTTCTCATTTGGTACTAATTCTTCCTTCGATATCCCCCCACCCCAATATGATCATGAGGAGATCTTGCTTTCCTGCAACATTTATCATTGTCATCTTCCTTATGATGAAAATCCTCATTTACTTGAGGTGAGTCTTTTCTAACATAAATAGGGGTAGACTTTCCTTGAGCTGGTTGTACTATTCTATTTCTTAAGTTGTAGGCACTTCTTGCTTGATTAATTTCTACAATAGTTAAAGAACTTTTCTCTTCATCAGTAGGAGTCCTAAAATGAGATTGTGAGCTATCATCACCCACTGTGTTTATAGTTGCTTGTGAAACATACTCATCCTGATCACTTTGATATGTTAAACTTCGTAACTAGTTTGTAAAACAATAATTATCCTCCAAACATGAATTATCATAGGATGAAGCAATATCAAGGAGCTATGGATATGGTTTCTTTATAGTGAACATATTGATAGCAGGGCCTTCCTACTCTCTTTCTTCTGTTTGGTCAAACAAATCCTGAGCTACTACACATTGATAGGAAGAGTGTGACATATTGCAAGCATCACACCAGGGAGTGTTCTCAACATAGTTGACACTATTCCTTTTCAAGGGATCTATGGTTTCTTTTGATTTTAGGTTATCTTTCCCCTCAGGGACAGGTTTTCCATTATTCCAATTGGTCTTGTATGGATAATCTCTCAGGTTAGGCTATCTGTCAAATCTTTGGTTAGTATACTTATTATCTCAGTACCCTCCTCTATCATTATTATCCATCTTGGAAGCAAGGTCTTTTATTGTACTCACCAATTTATCAACTATATCATCTACTTTGACACTTTTATTGGCTGATCCCTTTTCTTTCCAAAGTTTATTTTCTTCTCTCTTCCCCAATTTTCCTGATGCTCTCCTATTACTCTCAATGTCAATTTATATATTGTAAGCATCCCTTTAAGTAGTTGGGTTTTTATCTCTAAGCAGATAAGACATTTTTCCATCAGCAACATTAATGTAAGTGGTAAGGCACACTTCCTCATCTAATCTCAAAACTTGGAACAATTTGTTCATGGCCTTTTGAAATCTACTGTTAAAATCAGCCATATTTTCATTTGGGAACTTCTTGATGTTATTAAATTTATTTAACATGTATCTAGAATTAACATGCTCTCTATATTTCTCCCTAAAAGAATTTATAAATTCATCCCAAGAGGCAATACTATCATTAGGCAAGTTTCTGAACCAATCCCTAGCATCTTCAATTAAAGATTGAACAAAAAGTTTCATAATGACATCCTCATCTTCAATTTCAAAATTAGATATCTTACCACCAAAATATTTTAAATGCTCTTCACAAGTAACAACATTATTTCCTGTGAACTTAAGGATCCTATCTCTTACCTCATTGGGGATCACATTAGGGTGACCAGAATGCCTTCAAAGAAGAGAGCTATGTATCTGTTCATGTGGACAGGCCTCCTTTGAAAATTCCCCAGCTCATTATTACCATTTGGTCCAACAATTCCTCCTTGATGTTGAACAGGTGGAGGAACACTCCGCTTGGGCTTAGCAGCTTGAAAACTTGGGTGAGGACCCATAAGTTGAGCAGCTACATTATGACCAGAGTTTTGAACATTTGGGTTCTTTCCACACTTTTGGAATTTAGGAGCACCACCTTGATTGTTCACATTTAGATTACAAAAATTATTTAATTGTTGTACTCCTTGATTCACATGCATAGAACTACTTGTAGTAGTATTACTGATAGCATGAAGTAAGGCTTTCTTCATTTTCATATCAGCTATAGTAGCCTCCAATTCCAACTTTTCTATTTGTTTTTCCAAGTCATCTTTAGCCTTCCTAGCTCGTTCAATGTCCAAATCAATTTGAGGTATTCCTTCAAGGTTGGAAACTTTCTTCTTAGGCTCATTTATGCTGATACCAACAACCTTTTGCTTACCTTTTTTAGGGGCATCTTTAGTAGTTACTTTGAATTTCACATTTTGTTCATTCTCATATGGGAACAACTCCCTAATGACATGTCCTTCCTTCTCAAACTCATCCTTGTCAGGGTTTGAGATTTTATTTGGGGCTTTGTTTCTCAAATCATTAAGGGTACCAAACAATTCTGGATCCAAACTTTTTACTTCTTGATTCAGGCTTTTAGTCTTGAGTTCATTCCTTCTAGTCTCAGCTAACAGTTCTTCTCTTTCCAATAATAAGTCATATATCCTTTGCCCACATTTTTCCTCTACTTCAGCCATTTCCTTTTCTTGTTCTTTCTTTTTTCTTTTCAAAGCCACAATATCATCTTGCAACTTATCAGAATCATATGATGTTTTTTTAGCAGCAAAAGTTTCTTTTGATGGAGAAAGATTTTCTTCCACAGGAAAGAATCCTATGTCAGTATTTTCTCCATCCCTAAAGGGATAAAAATTGGTATTATCTCTATAAGCATCAACTGGTCCTATAGGTTCTACATCTTCAGATGAAGATGACTTCCTTTCTGGAATGGGAATGTCCATTCTTCCTTTAGAGGCATGTTGGGAATCATGTTTAGATGCCCCTCTTTTGGACCATTATTTCCTTTGAGGCATATGGAGCTCTTCTCCAAGATCCTTTTTAGGATTCAGTTTGGAATACAATCTGGTATTTCATTTTTGGTTCATCTCACAAAATAAACAAATATTTCACTATGCAATACTGGAATACACAGAAGTTAGAGTCATCACCTCTTTACAGAGGATTAATATATATAGAGATCAAACACCTTGTCCTATCTCAGATTTCCTCTTATAGCAATAAGCAAATATGGAACTTTGCAGATAGAGTAGGCTTGATAATTCCTCACCTGATGACTTCAAAAAAATGATCTTTCATTACCCATAACTACAAATATTTTTCATTTAGTGGACTTCTTCTTGAAAACAAACAAAGGGCCAGATTAGATATTTTACAGTTTCCAACTATTCCAACTGAGATAAGATCTATATCATTTTTAGAATCAAGACCTTAAAACAATGTGCCACGACAAATAAGCAGAATAAACTCACTTTAATGATTATGAGGAGAAACAAACTAATTATCAATATTGTAAGGACAAATATTTTCATGATCATGACTCTTAGAACATTACTATCCCTAGTAGAGTCGCCAATTTGTTAGCTCTTTTTCTTGTAGAATCAATTATAATAGAAATAAATGTCAGACTCTCTTGTACCTAAGTTAGATTATCACACAGAAAAGGTTAATTAACAAGGATGGAAAATCCTTCTACACTTTGGGCTCCACATACCCAGGTGGGTGCACCTTTGGTAGAATATTATCTTTTAGCAGTTTTTTAACAGTGGATTAAGGATTTGTGATCCTCCTTATTTTTATGCCATTAGGCTTAGGAAGGCTAACCTATTGATTCACTCTTTAAGGAATAACTAAAATGAATTGTACTGAATACAATTATCTAGACATGTACTTGAGATAATAGAAATATAAAGATTGATTAAATTTGAATTGATGATAACAACCACTTGTCAGCATTTTGACCAGTGCCTAATCATGGGTGATAGAGTCAAAATAGGCCATTCATATATTAAAGATAATCAATGGAAATACAAATAAACCTTAGATAGAATGCCTTACAAACTATCCTCTCATCCTCACACCCTTGTATCAAATTCCTACATAAACCCTAACCCTTTGCAATTATCTGCAAGATTTAAAACTCTCCTTGAAAGCAACTCACAGACAAGAACATGGCTACTTTATAACTATTTTACTCAAAATGCCTTACAAATTAAACATAAAAGAATTAATAGAAAATGAAAAAAGACATCATTAATATCAAAATGGAGATTCCATTGTATTTTATTAATTTAAATTTGATATCAGTACATTCAAAAGACTCAAAACCAACATTAAGACATAACTCAGAAATCTGCCTTATAGTCTTATTTTTACCATCCCTTATACAATATTACAACTTGATACTTATAGATAGCCACATTCATCTTGGAATCCTTTTGGAAAATAAGGATTCAACAAGATATGAATGACTGGGCTAGAGGACAAAATATGATTTTCAGATGAGGCAAAATTTTAGGCAGATGGGATAATAAATCTTTGCTATAAGCCATGTAATCTTTTGTCCTATGATCGCATGAATGCTTGAAGTTTCTCATAGGTGGCTGGGTCCCTGTCATCTAGAATTCATCCTCTTTATGATGCAGAGCCCCCAATATCTGATTTTCTCAAACTACTCAACCTCTTTGATGTTAGCTATCCCCTTTATGTTTACTGTCTCATGCTACCGGGGTGACCATATCATACTTGCTAACCCATGTGGTGAACACCTCATCACTTAGCCAACTAAAACTGAGGACCTCATCCTTTTGGCTATTGAATTCTTCCCAATCATCATTAGCTTTCTCAACTTGTGCCTCCCAGGATTCAAAAATGCCTTGCCTTTGTTTAAAATATCAATAGTTAACACAAACCAGCCAGTATTCACCATTGTAACAATACTTTTTGTTCTGCTGGTTAGTGTTTCATTTAATTTCCTTAGCCATAAGGCTTCATTTTTTATGTTCCCATCCTCTTTGAACATATTGGGAAACATTTCATACCTGTCCCTGGAGAACTCTTCTCTCAGAATTGTGACCCTCTTTATGACCATGTTCTTCTTAATGTCCAAATTAACCATCAGTTTGAGACATTTATGGGTGCTTGTTAGGATGATATCAATATTTTTCTGCTCCTTTGAAAGAGAGTAAAAGGATTTTACATGGGCTACCTTCCCTTTCCAGTTATTCATTATCAAATCCCACTATTCCTTTTCATTATCATGTTTTCTTATGATGCCTGCAATCTTCTTTCCAAGTAGATAGAGGTTAGAAAGGTTGACTTCACTGGTACACCTTTTGAGGTTGGAAAACATCTAATTAGAACATTTTTGTTTCACCAATTCCTTAGCCTCTTTGTATGTAGGGGAATATTCAAGATCCCTTTTACCCTCTTCTTCTAGCCTTGATCTCTCACTGATCAACCTACTTTTCTCAACCTCTAATTCTGCTCTTTTGGCATCAATGGCTTATTGGGTGGTGGAACTCAAAGCTATAGGGGATGGGGGATATGTCACAAATGGACTAGAGGAGGAGGGTTGGTGAGGTTCCTAAGCAATTACCCATTGGGGCATAAGTTGGATCTTTTGTTCACCCTCTAGCACTACTATTTTGTTATCCTTCAATAAGGATTTGACCTTTTCCTCATTGTAGGCTTTAAATACAAATTCATACTTCTCATTTAAAATGGCATAAGCCTCCTTTTCTCTCTCAGCTACCTTCAAGCTTAAACTAGCTATTTGAACAATGAGGTTTGCTGCTTCAGTTCCTGAAGTGTTAGCAACCCTCTTCACAATTAGGTTGCCTGTATCTTCAACATCATCATCTTCCTTTATTCTCCTCTTGTCTTTTTTCTTTAATGACCAAATTGCTAGAGATGCATGGTCTTCACTAAACTAGCCACCAATTGATGTCCCAATAGTGCTCATAGGTTTTGCTTGCTTTTTGACAGCACCAAAGACTACTGCTGTGTGTAAGAAAATACACCTTCATGAAATTAAGATTAGAGAAAACAATTCTATGGAAAGATAAAACAAAGGTAATCTAAGAATTGAAGCTAAATCTATATCATCTCATGGTTCTCTATCCAAGCTTTGTTAAGAGAGCTCTCAGGCTTAATCTCTCTCAAGGACAATCCTAGAACGAGAGATGTATGAAAATGAATGCTCAAATCTAGCTAGAATTCTCAAAATGCTCAAAAATGCTCCAAGATCATATGAGAAAATAACAAATGCTCCTAAACATGATATGCTATATCAAATGCTAAAATTGTCTTAAAAATCTCGCAAATGCTCCTCATATGCTCTCAATGTGCCTATAATAAGGATGCTTTTGCTCTTGAATTCTTGGATTCCAAACACAAAGGAAATGGCTTGTATTTATAGCATTTTCCCAAGGGTAGGGGGTAGAGTG
>MU226004.1:121199-143917 GCA_018584345.1 Thuja plicata | reverse complement strand
ATGTATATATATATATATATATATATATATATATATACATATACATATACATATATTTATTCTAAGGATGATGGAATATGGGAAAATTATTCTTATTGTTTCTATCAAAGGAAAAGAGGAAAAAAATATTGAAAATACTTCTAAACTGAGCTTTGAAAATAGAAATTACAGCTACCATGGTGATGCACCAAACTTATGTTTTGGATATCCACTAAGGTTTTGGTATATATTTTCTTAACTATTTAGAAGGGTTTTGCACAACTTGAGAGTTTTGTATATATTCATACATCCACATTTTACATCAAGGTTCTAAACTTCATCAATATTGAGGACTAACTAGTGTTTTCACAATTGAAGTTAAGTCCACTATCTAAAAAACAAGTAACCTATATGAATGAATTCATTTTCCTATCCTAATGTGTTTCAATAAATACACTCACTTGAGGAATTGATGAAGTCACAAAAGTACATATCTAACATGTGTTTTCACTAAAAAAAGAGAGCTCTTGAAGACAATAATTTGAATTTTATTAATAGAAATATGTTGCTACAACCATGGAGATTGAAAATTCTAAAAATCCATACCTTATATTTATAGACCCAGAAGAATCATCTATGGGAATCCATACCTTATATTTATAGACCCATAAGAATCATCAAAATTGGAATCTTGTTTGTTTCATCAACACCATACCACTAATACAAAGCATAAAATGTATCCTTAATATACTGAATAAATAAATTTATATATAGTATAGGGGAGTATATTTGAGATTGAAAGCCTTCTCTTCTTTTGAAAAGTCCTTGGGCCTATGAAGAGGCATTTTACCTCTATACAATTTTCTTTGCACTTATCAAAATCAAACTATAGAAAATTATGATCAAAGGGTCATTAGTCTCTTTCTATTTCCAACCTGAATGTCTCATCTATGTTGTCTCTTGTGACCTTGATCATCTATTCTTTTATCATAAGATAAGACTTGTCTTGTCCTTGGTTTGTACTAGTCTACAATAGTTAGCATCAAATCTGCATTAACTAAATTTAGGGAAAATAATTCTCTCTAAATTGGAGTCCCAAATATTTCTAACTGGTACTCCTTCCTTTCTCTTATTATAATTCCTTCTCCAAAGGGAAAAACTAGTTACACTAGGTCCAAGGAATGAGTCTTTGAAAATTTTTTGGTAATCTCTTAAAAACTCTTTAGACAAACTACCATTTATGGCCTAACTAATAATATTTATTATTATTTCTTTTGAAGCATTTTCTATTCATTCCTAAGAAAATTTGTTTTTGGTTTGAGTTTGTGATGTCAATGCAATTTTATTACTTGCAATATAGCTCTCTTACTTTTTTTAATTTGTTTTTTGTTCATCTTCTAGGTAAAACAAAAAAATGGTCATTTCCATGTAAAAATAACTTTTAAAGCAAAAATTTCTTGATCGTGTTAGTTTTTTAAATCCCAAAAACCTAACAACTGAGTGGACAACTGATGCTATATATGGAAGCATAACTAATTCAATGATAGAAAATGTTTTCAGCCAATAAATATTAAAAATACTTCCAATAACTATTTCTTTAGATAAGCTGCCATTTATGGATCTTTTCCTTTCAACACTTGACCCAAGTGATTTCTTTAGCATCTCTTGTTAGAATAACTGAGAGGGGGGGGGTGAAATAGCGGCCTCAAATATTAATCCTTAAATCAACCCAAAAACTTATTACCACATTTATAAGCCTCTAGTTATCTTCTTCCCTACAAGATGATTGTCTTGAAATATTAATAACAAATAACTACTGCTCGGATAACTCTTTCAAACCTTATTCTTACTTTTATCGATTATCAGTCTTTCTATTTACCGAAATATAGTAAATAACTAGTGTATACTGATCAATCTAGATTTACTTATGTGAAATGTAAAACAGTAAAGTAATGACTCATGAACACATTGACACGTGGATTTTTAACATGGAATCCTTGTTAAGGGAAAAACCACTGGAACCGGTAACCCAAATTTTTACTCTTCTAAAGTGAGCTCAGTGAAGAGCCAACCTTGTTAAAGGTTACAAACACACTGTTAGGTGTGACCTTTTAAAGTATTTAATTGAATAGTTTGTCACTTAGTATTTGGCATCTAATGCTACCATCCTTGATCAAACACTCACTTAGCATGTCAATAGGTATCAGGCATATCCAATGCTACTTTGTACAATCAAACTTTTTGATACTCCTTAGGATGTATCTCAATTAGAAAATACTTTTAAGTCCTACTCGGTTAAGAGACTTGATGCTTCAATGGTTAAATTGAAACAATAAATTGATCTATTCACATATACAACTAGAATTGTAGATTTTTAGATCTATTGTAAGTACAATACCTTTTTTATCAATGTTATCAATTCAATACCTTTGCTCCACATTGTTCTTCTTTGTGATGTTGTATCACTGTTATTTGGTGTCTACATAATTTAGCTCTTTCCTTAGCTTGATTTATCAGGTCTGAATGAAGACTTTCTTCTCCTTGAGAATCTCTTCAGCATCTATTCTCTTGTCACTCCCCTTTTTCATATTGAATTATCTTGTCTCTTATATAGATATGATTTCACCATTTCTTGGCTTTCTTAATCTTGGCGTGATCCATAATTATTGCCAATTAGATTTAAAGAAAAAACTCCTATTTTATCTCATAGAGATCTTCTTGCCAACTGGATAAAATAGCTTTAAATCCTTGACTTATCTTTGGCTTTATCTTGTTGATCAAATCAATGATAACTACCAATTAAGTCTATATTTAGCTCTTGATAGCTAAGTCTTTTGTCATTTTTGAACTCTTTGTTCTATTGTTCAATACTTTAGTTATTCGTTGGTGACAACTGACTATTCTGTCAATGAGACTTGAGTTTTCTTTGGGATCTCTATCCGTCGGTGTTGTCTATCCATCGGGCAACACTGTAATTCTATCCGTCGGGTTATGCTGTGACTTTTCTCATTGGGTAACACTATGACTTTTCTCATTGGTAATGTTGTGCTTTTTCTCATTGGGTAATACTATGACTTTTCTTGTTTGTTTACTCTGTCCATCAGTGTGCACGCCATCAGTGTATACATTCACTTTGTGAATACTTAACTTTTATGCATTATTGATAGCATAACCTTTGATTCATTGGTTCTTTAAAGTCTTTAGTAGTATGTACATGACCATACAGATTATATCAAGTTGACATCAATGAAAATACAACACATTGGCTAATTTAATATCTTGCATTAACTTTTTGTATCTCAGTGATCATCAACTTAACATCTTCAAACATTCAATATGTTATAGTTCATCAATCTCTCCCTTTGGCATTGATGGAAACATACTACATTATCACACTATATTATCATTAATACAATATAATATATAACAGCTGAAGTTCATCAAACTACCAATCTTATGTACTATAACTGATATAAGTATTTGGTCCTCGGTAAGATCACATAGCTTAGATTTGATTCTTGCAGCTCTCTTTCTATCTTCAATCCCTTCATTAAAAAGATGTAGAATTTTTCTTCTTCTGATGTAATGTGTTCTCTTCTTGTGTTAAAATCTCTCCCTTTGACTATTCTTTTCTTTTGATCTCTTTTTTCTCTTTTGTCAGCAATCTCTCCCTTTGTATGTACTTTCCCTTTTTGGTTACATCTCTCCCTCTGGTTACATCTCTCCCTTTGGATAGTGTGATAATGGATATAATATCTCCCTTTGACAACAATTCCAAACAAATATTTGATAGTAATGCCAAATAATCTTTTCTATCCATTCAATATACTCCTTGAATTTCCCAATTCATCATCAATACAACAACTCTGGTGCTTGGTACAGATAAATACCTTGTTGTGTATAGATGTATCTTTGAATTCCATTTTTTGCTTGCATCAAAATGAATGATATTCTGATAATATGCAGGCTGATGCAGCCTTCTAGTCATTTTATTGACTAGTAGACAAGGGTCTAACCCCTAGTCTCTTTCTCAAGTACTCAAATCTATCCTTGGGCAGTGGCTTGGTGAAGATGTCAGCTAATTGGTCCTTTTATTGTACATACTCAATTATCACCTCCTTTTCTTGAACTTGTTCTCTCAAATAATGATACTTGATAGCAATATGCTTTGTCTTAGCATGCATGACTGGATTCTTGGAAATGTTAATTTCACTAATATTGTCACAATAGATAATTACTGGTTCAAGAATTTTCATATTCATACCTTCCAATAACTATTTGATCCATGCAATATTTGAGCACTTTGCAGTAGCAGCAACATACTCTGCTTCTACAGTAGACTGAGAGATGCATCCTTGCTTCTTGCTGATCCATGTGACAAGTTTTTCACCCATAAAGAATTCTCCTCCAGTTGTGATCTTTCAGTCATCAATTTTTCTAGCCCAATCAGCGTTGGTAAAGACCTTAAGTTAAAATTTTCCTTCTCTTCTATACCATAATTCATAGTCATCGGTATTCTTTAGATATGTTAGGATTATTTTCATAGAAGTCATATGTGATTCCCTGTGATTAGCAAAACATATTGCAACTATTCCTACTGCATGTTCAATATCTGGTCTAGTATGTACAACATACATGATTTTACCAATCATTGATCTATACAAAGTCTGATTTAGCTCAGGTGACTTGTCCTCCTTTTTCATCTTACATCCAGTTGCCATCGGTGTTCCAAATGGCTTGGAATCTTCCATCTTGAATATTTTCAGCACTTCCTTGATGTATATGGATTGTGTAATTAAAATGCCTTCATCTTGTTGCATGATCTGTAGACCAAGAAAGAACTTGATCTCTCCAAACATAGACATATCAAAATCTTTTCTCATTTCATTTGCAAATGATTTGCATAGCATATCATTGCCTCCAAATATGATGTCATCAAAAAATATTTTAGCAATCAAAATGTTAGCATCAGTATCTTCCTTCAAATAAAGATTACTATTTTCACTAGTTCTTACAAATCCAATACTTATGAGATAGGAATGAAGTCTTTCATACCAGGCTCTCAGTGCTTGTTTCAATCCATACAAGGCTTTGTGTAGTCTACATACCATGTTACTTTTTTCTAGATAAACAAACCCATCCAGTTGCTCAATGTATACCTCTTCCTCTAGTATTCCATTTAGGAATGCAGACTTGACATCCATCTGGTATACCTTGAATCCTTAAATACAACATAAGAAAGTAATATTCTCACTCCTTCTATCCTAGCAATGGGTGCAAAGGTTTCTCCATAGTCAATTCCTTCTTCTTATGCATACCCCTTGCATAGTAGTCTTGCTTTGTTTTTGGTGAATTCTCCATTCTCATTCAGCTTATTTCTAAATATCCATTTGGTACCGATGACATTCTTGTCATCTGGTCTTGGTACAAGTGTCTATGTCTTGTTTTTCTCAATTTTCTCAATTTCTTCAATCATAGCACTAATCCATTCTTCATTATCAAGTGTAGCATTGATATATTTTGGCTCAAAATAACTAATTAGACATCTTGTGTTTAGAGACTTACTTCTGGTTCTCATACCAGCCTTCTTGTCTCCTATGACCTAGTTTTGTGGATGGTTTCTTCTGACATACTTGGAAAGTACAGGTTCAATTCTTTGTCTATCATCTTTCTCATCATTTTGTCTTTCATTTTTATCTTCATCGCTTGGTACATCATCTTGAGCAATATCCTAATTTTTGGTATTTGCAGCCTGATGCTCCATTGCAATATTATATTGCTTGGGAGCTCTACATTGTTGTTTGGGTAGAGTGTCAGCTTCTTCATTATAAACAAACCTATTGCAGTCCTCTCATTTTTTTATGGTTTCCTTTTCATTCTTCTCTGCAAATTCATCTATCTTTACATTTGCACTTTCAACAATTTTGTTAGAGTCTTTATTGAGACATTTATAAGCCTTTCTCTTGGTGGAATACCCTAAAAAGATACCTTCATCACTTTTGGATTCAAGATTTCAATTTCTATCATCCTTTAAGATATAACATTGACTACCAAAGATCTTGAAGTAACTTACATTGGGTGTGTAACCATACCATAGCTCATAGGGTGTCTTCTCGGTGTCTTTCTTCAATTGTACTCTGTTCAAAGTGTAAACAGTAGTACTGACACCTTCTATCTAGAAGATTTGGGTGATGCCTTTCTCCATCATTAGTGTCCTTACACAATGTGTAAACAGAAGTACTCACAGCTTCCCTCAAGAAGATTTGGGTGATGCCTTTCTCTATCATCAATGATGGATCTATTCCTTCTTTCAGCAATTACATTTTGTTGTGGTGTTCTCAGTGTAGAGACCTGTCTTTTGATTCCATGCTCATTGCAAAAGTTAGTGAATTCATCTGAAATAAATTCCCCTCCTCTATTTGATCTTAATCATTTCAATTCCTTACCACTTTGTTTTTATACCATTGCGTTGTACCATTTAAACATATTGAATTCTTGTGATTTATCTTTTAGAAACATAACTTTCATCATTCTAGAGTAATCATCAACAAAGAGAATAAAATATCTTTCACCATAGTAACTCTTTGTCCTCATGGGTCCACATAGATCACTATGGACTAATTCTAGAATGGCATAAGATATATGGGTTTTTCTTTTGAAACTAGACTTGGTCATCTTACCTTTTTGACAATTTTTGCACATGATATTGTTTGGCTATGACATGCTCGGTAAGCCTCTTACATTTCTCTTTTTTCTTATCTTTATCATGTTGTCAAAATTTACATGACATAATCTTTTATGCCATAGCCATATGTCTTTGTTTATAGCCACTAAGCAAGTGGTGTCATTATCATTCATATATAATAAGTTACCATTGGTTTGTTCACCAGTTCCGATCAATCTTTTTGATTCATTGAAGATCTTTGCCTTCTTATTCTAAAATGCTACTTGGTGACCTGAATTATTTAGCTAAGAAACACTCAATATATTATAATTCAATCCTTTCACCCAATAAGAATTTTCACATTTTATCAGGTTATTCAACATTATAGTTCTTTTACCTTCAACTGGACAAGGTGTGTTATTACCCATTCTTAATGTACCACCATTGTAATACTCAAAAGTATTAAAATTTTCTATGTCACCAGTCATGTGGTGAGTGCAGCCACTATCTATGATCTAGATATCATTCTTTCTAACTTTAGATATGAGTGCAGTTTCTACATACCTTTCATCTTCATCTGAATCATCTTTTACTACCACAAATATCATCTCGATGTCTTCATTAGATTCAGTGTTAGTATCTTCATCTTTGCATGTAGCTAGGTAACTAGCCTTCTTTCCTTTGTCCTTGTAGTCTCGGGTATCTCTTCTTTTTGATTGTCAGTTGCTTCTTAAATCTCAATTATCACCTTTGTCAAACTTCTTTTTGAATGATCTATCATTACCTCTATCATCTTTTCTTTTGTTAGGACATCTTGCAGAAAAGTGTCCAATCTATTTACAATTAAAACATACAAGTGATAATTTACCTTTGTATTTACCTCTGCCTCTCTACATTTTTATAGCCATAAGTGTTTCAATTTCATCAAGATCTTCTTCTTCAGTTTCACTTTCACTATCTTTTCTCATAGTGTGTTTATGAATTGATTTACTTATTCTCAAAGAATATTTGAATGCAAACTCTATGTTTTGTAAGACACTATTATCAAATTTATTCATCTCAAATGAAATCAGTCTTCCAATCAAACTATCTAGAGTAACATTTTTATTTGCTACTACTCTCCTTTCTTGTATGGAAGATACTCTAATAGCATAAGTAGGAAGTAAGGTTCTTAGAATTTTACTTACCATTGTCTCTTCATCTAGTACACCTCCAACTCTTCGGATAGCATTGACTACCTCTTTGATTATTGTGTTGTACTATGTGATATTTTCACCTTCTTTCATTCTGAGATCATCAAACTTTCCTCTAAGGTTTTCTGCCTTGTCTCTTAGAAAATTTATATCACCACCATGTACAAGCTTAAATTTATACCACATCTACTTTATAGTTGTGCATGTTTTGACATCTTCAAATTCAGCATCGGAGAGTGAGGAAGCAAGCTCTATTATCATGCAGTTGTGCTCATGCTTCTCTCTCATTTGTTCAACTATGGGTGCTCCTGTGGGAAACACATATTCAGTATCTAAGTATTGAGTAACATCATTTCCAATAACTGATAAGTGGAGTCTTATCCTGCTTTTCCATGATGCAAAGTTGTCTTTGTTCAACTTGGGCACATCTCGCTTGTTCATCTTGTGATCTTTTGCTTGAGCTATTAAACTCCCTTTCTAAGCACACAAGCTCTGATACCAATTGTTGGAATAACTGAGAGGGGGGGGTGAATCAGTGGCCTCAAAAATTAATCCTTAAATCAACCCAAAAAATTATTACCGCATTTATAAGCCTTCAGTTGTCTTCTTCCCTACAAGATGATTGTCTTTAAATATTAATAACAAATAACTACTTCTCAGATAACTCTTTCAAACCTTATTCTTACTTTTACTAATTAGCAGTCTTTCTATTTATTGAAATACAATAAATAACTAGTTTATACTGATCAATCCAGATTTACTTATGTGAAATGCAAAACAATAAAGTAATGACTCATGAACACATTGAAACATGGTTTTTAACGTGGAAACCCTGTTAAGGGAAAAACCACTGGGACCGGTAACCCAAATTTTCACTCTTCTGAAGTGAGCTTGGTGAAGAGCCAACCCTGTTAAAGTTTACAAACACACTATTAGGTGTGACCTTGTCAGAAGATTTAAACGAATAGTTTGTCACTTAGTATCTGGCATCTAATGCTACCATCCTTGATCAAACACTCACTTGGCTTGTCAATAGGTATCAGGCATATCTGATGCTACTTTGTATGATCAAACTTTTTGATACTCCTTGGGATGTATCTCAATTAGACAAGACTTTTAAGTCCTGCTCGGTTAAGAGACTTGATTCTTCAATGGTTGAATTGAAAAAGTAAATTTATCTATTCACATATACAACTAGAATTTCATATTTTTAGATCTATTGTAAGTATAATACCTTTCTGATCAATGTTATCAATTCAATACCTTTGCTCCACATTGTTCTTCTCTGTGATGTTGTATCACTATTTGTTGGTGTCTGTAGACTTTAGCTCTTTCCTTAGCTTGATTGATTAAGTCTAAATGAAGACTTTCTACTCCTTTAGAATCTCTTTAGCATCTATTCTCTTGTCACTCCCCTTATTCATATTTAATTATCTTCTCTTATATAGACATGATTTCAGTGTTTCTTGGCTTTCTTGATCTTGGCATGATCCACAATTCTCACCAATTAGATTTAAATCAAAAACTCATGTTTTATCTCATAGAGATCTTCTTGCCAACTGGATAAAAAAACTTTAAATCCTTGACTTATCTCTAGCTTTATCTTGTTGATTAAAACAATGATAACTACCAGTTAAGTCTATATTTAGCTCTTGACAACTAAGCCTTTTTTTCATTTTTGAACTCTTTGTTCTATCAGTCAATACTTCAGTTAGTCATCAGTGACAACTGACTGTTCTATCAGTGATACTTTAGTTTTCTTTGGGATCTCTTTCTGTCAGTGTTATCTATCCGTCGGGCAACACTGTAATTTTTTTTGTCAGGTTACACTGTGACTTTTCTTGTCGAGTAACACTATGACTTTTCTCGTCGGTAATGTTGTGCTTTTTCTCATCGGGTAATACTGTGACTTTTCTTGTTGGTTTACTTTGTCCGTCGGTGTATATAGTCACTTTGTGAATACTTAACTTTTATGCATTACTAATAGCATAGCCTTTGATTCATTGGTTCTTTGAATTCTTTAGCAGTATGTACATGACCATACTAATTATATCAAGTTGACATCAATGACAATACAATACATTGATTGATTTAATGTCTTGTATTAACTTTCTGTGTCTCGGTGATCATCAACTTAACATCTTCAAATATTCAATCAGTTATAGTTCATCATCTCTTGGGAATATTTTCCTAAATTAGAAGGAACATGTTTCTCTGCCATGGCTAAAACACACATACAAGGTTTAACAAGAGAAAGGGGTTTTAAAATTCAAGACTTAATTTCCCAACTCAAGCTTAGGACTATGTTCAACTATGTTGAACATTTTCTAAACAAGCTTTTGGGATTGAAAAGAGAAAATAAAACATTCATTTTCAAAGCTTATAGGAAAATCCTAATCACTGAGTAAGAACCCTAATTGTAGAGGAAAGATTAAAACTAGAAAACAATAGAATCAAAATATAGAGAAGTACTATATGATATCACAGAAGACCACTTATATTGAAAATCTTGGCCGCACCAACACAATTTGAGTCTTAATTGAAGGAAAATAAATAGGTCACCGGTGTCAAATAACCAATGTGATTCAAATTAGAATATTTAAATTGTAACATCTATTAATCTATTTAATCTATGGTTTTAAAGAAATAAAATGATGTTTTAGACTGCATTTCTCTATTGTTTTCCAGAATACAGTCATTGTCTTCACATTTTATGTCATCTAAATGCATTTTATTTGAGTTCATATTGGTTGGAGATGTTAGGGAAATGAATTATCTTTCTTTTGTGGTGCAATCATTTCATTTGGTGTTGTATAGAAGGAGTAATCTGTATTTTAGTAAAAATAGTCAAAACCCTCTTATAGGTTAACCCAAGAGAGGAAAAGTGTGATTTATTTTATGTTTCACATTGAATAAATACTCTTCATGTGGGGGGATGATAGAGGAAATATTTTAGAGTACCCTTGGTTTTTTGTATAGGAGCGTGCATTGAATTCATATGTCATGGAGCCATAAGAGTGACTGGACTGTCACAAAGAAGATAGAGGGATTACTGTCTCAATCAGAAAGTTGAAGGATTTGTCCATACTTATAGGAGTGTTTGGGCCATGGAAGTTTAAGGAATTGAATATGAGAGTTTATACAACAAGTAGGAGAATTGGAGGAGATAGATAATCCCATGATGCAAGTTGGGTAATCTAAATTGTAGAGGTTGACATGACTATCTTAGAATGATAGTGGCATTGTAAGTTGAAGCATTCTGTTTAAAAGTCTTGGTAAATGGATGTAATGGATGGAGGGGTGTATGGAAAGAGTCTAGGAGGTTTTTTAGAGGGTCTTTTTTATGAGGTAACAAATACACAAGGTGTGGGGAGAATGGTTTAGATGATTGTCCCTTAGTGTGGAGTTAAAGGGTTACAGAGCTACTGTCTTTTAGGACAATTAGTAGTATTGTTTTGAAGACCAAGGAGGGTCAGAGTTAAGTATCAATCAAGAGTCTAGTGTACTATATTAAATTAGTATGAGAAAACATAAATAGACTTAATATTATTTTAAATTAGTATGATATTAGAGATCTATGATAAGTAATAAATATGAATAATAAATCAAATAGTTTTGTAAGTTCTTTAACCAATAGATAAATCTTAGGTTGCATTTAATAGATATTTTTCTTTACCAATTTAGTATTTGGTTTGAAAACCAAGTGATGAATGAAAATAGTAGGATCTTAGCCAATCATTTTTAAATAGGACTAAATGAACATTGTGAACTTATCCTTTTAAGTTCATGCTAGCAATGATTTATGTTAAATTTTGATCATGTTCAATGCTTTGGTTAATGTCAATGATGTATTCTACTAAGAGATTTGATCTATCCTATAACCTTTATGGGGTAAGGGGAAGGTGGAGTTTCTTATAAAATGATATATCCATTTAATCCTAAATAGGTACTTTAGATTTTTAATTCTTTGACTTTTTAGATTTTTCCTATTATATAGAGATAATGTATAGTATATTTGGAAAAATTTAGTGATATGTATGTATAGGAATATATGTACATAAATATATCTACATACATACATACATACATACATACATATACATATTTATTCTAAGGATGGCTCAATGTTATAAACTATGCTGAGTATTATTATTAATTTATATATATAAGATAATTATAATAATCGTCAACTATTGTTATCAAATTTCATTATAACCTTTACACCTTGGAGGAACTCACTATTGGAGTCTTCTCTCATAACTCTACTACATTTCATCACCCTGTCTGCTCACACAACTCATTAGTTCTGATAACAAAACCAATATTATTGCTCATGTTTGAAAGTGGATAGTGAGTGGACAATAATATATGGACATAGTTCAATATTATATTATTGTCCATATGTTATGAGAGAAGCCTCCAATGGTGAGTTCCTACAAGGTGTAAAGGTATTGCTCCTTATGTTAGAAAATAATCAAATTGTGAATACACCTTCAAAACAAAATCAAATTAATTTGACAATATTATTGCTCATGTTTGGAAGTGGATAGTGAGTGGACAGTAATATATGGACATAGTTCAATATTATATTACTATCCATATATTACTATCCACTCTCCAGTTTCAAACTAACCAAGATTGGTTGTAGGGGTTGTTATAGAAGTTTTAATCAGTTCCTAAGAATGGAACACACATATAACTGATTAAAAATCCCAAAAGGAAACACGATGAGTGATACAAGGGATTAATAATGAACTCAATATTTCCTAAGGATCAAGTGATCCAACACTACAAATTTGAAAATTTATTGGAGACAAATTGTCATATCACATATTGCACTTAAGGAAGGAATCTTTGGAATCTCAAAATGTATGATGGGTTCCTTATCATAGATTGTGTTCCATTCTACCTAGGTTTTACTCATAGAAGGAGAAAATGCATTGGCTATGAATTTCCCATATATATATTAGGTTCAATGAGATTATATGTATTAATGTCTCATATGTTTGAAAGTGGATAGCAACTAATAAATATCAAAACTTGAGTTTTTAATCATCAAATAACTTCTGAAACATAGAATCACAATTCTGCTATAACAGACCTATTAGGGTACCCAACAATCACCTTGAGCTCTAGTGGTTACAAACCTCAACCAGGTTAAAATTTAATTCTATTACAGACTCCATAGATAATGAGTAAAGTGTTTACAAAAATACAAGACTCAAACAATCTCCTAGACCCCTAGGCTTTCCTGACTGAATGAATCACTTCATGTGAAATGATAATGCCCTCTACAATTGACCAACCTAGGAAAAATGCATCAAGCCTCCAGCAAAAGGGAACCCCATTGAAAACCACAACATAAGATGACCCAACTCTCTAGCTGAGTGCCCATCCAAGAGCTAGAATGTCAGGCCAAAGGACTAGAAGTATCATAGGAATAGTATTCACCAAGAGAAAAAAAAGGCCATGGATACCAAAGAGGATGGGGAAGGCCCCTACTATATCCAACATAGATAAAAATTCTACATAGACTCCAACATCCACTATAGAAGGACATGAACAAAAACTCCTACATGAACCACTCCCTAATCATCACACCAACACTTAACACTAGAGTTGAAACATCATAAGAAATCCAACATGAAGAAAAGAGAAAACCTCATTAGAAACCCAACAAACATGACATAAAACCCCTTTTTCATAGTGGCTTCTATTGTTCATCATATATTACCGATGGTAAAATGGATTTGATTATGTTAGCCATTAGTTTAGTAATAATATTATAAACCACGTTGCAGAGAGAGATTAGTCTATAGTCCTTGAAGGTCTCAATCGACTCCTCTTTTGGAAGTGAAGTAATAAAGGTATTTGTTAAAATATGTGATCGCATTTGATATATTAGATGGTGTTTCTTATGTATATAAGACTGATATATTATTATTTATATTCAATATATAAATCTGCACTTGAGAGATCACTATTATTTATTTCTATGTCTTCAAGTGCATATCTGAAATGCATATAAATATATTAACATGTCTCATGTATAGACATTCTCTACATAGAAGATTCATATCTCTACATGAGACATGTTTCTCATTTAAACTATTTCATATTATAACTATCATAACACATATGGTAATACGGTTTCATATGATAACTATCGTAACACATATGGTAATACCATTTCATATGATAATACGGCTCCATATAATTGTCGATGCACTACAGTTCATAACACATAGTAATATATGTGTTACGATATTTTCCAAGTATCAAATACATATATTACTATGTGTTACTAATACCATTCGATATATATGATCATTGACACACACAGCTATGCATAAAACCGTCGACGACATAATACTAAGTTTTGACCAATTTGATAATATTGTTAATAAAATGTATATATAATATCTCAACTATATATATAATATCCCAATTATATATATAATATCTCAATCATATATATATAAAAAGAAGTTAATTTATTCAAAAATATAATATAATAATATTATTATTATATCAACTTAGTATGTTCATTATAGATCTGACCGAAGCTATTACATTAACACTCTTAGCTAGGGAGGATAAATATATTAACTCAATGTAATAAGTGAGTATAAATAATTATTTTAAAATTTATATCATATTACTGATATAATGAGTAATGGTCTTCAAGCTGTTAGAATGAATTTAGAATAACTAAGAGGGGAGGATTGAATCAGTTATCCTCAGGTCTAGATGTACCAATTAAACTTTGTAGTAATTTAAACAACTCAGATCTACTTGGCAACAATAGCATATGTCAACAACTTAAACATGCAGTTTATTGTTTAGATGTAATTAGTTTGCAGAACTTAACAGTAAAAAAAACCATAAACATTCACACAAGTTGACATAATTATTTAACGTGGAAACCCAATTTGGGAAAAACTACCAATAACATGCTACCAAGTTTTCACTCTTCTGAAGTGAGCTCTATTAGGAGCCAACCCTGTTAAAGGTTACAAAACACATTGGTAAATGTGACCTGGTTAAAGGATTTAATCACCCTATTAGGAGTGGCCTTGTTAGAGGACTTAGAACATTCCACCTGAATGTCACCTTGTTTAGAGGATTTATACAATGACTGTTAGGTCAACCTTGTTAAAGGATTTTGACTTATACAATGGTTAGAAAGTAATCAACAATTTTGATTTGATACATACAACTTACTTTGCAAATCTAGATCCAATTTCAGCTCTAATTCTAACTTATTGAGTGGCCTCCATTCTCATTTCAATTTTCTTATCTTCTTGGGAATTCTTCAAGCAATCACTCATGCAATTCTCTACTTCTTTATTCATCCTTCTTTGCTACGTCATGCCAATCAGTAAATTAACTATGCAACATCTTGCATACACACAAGCACATCACATACAAGAATTACCCCTTGAGGTTATCTTATACCTCTTCATCTAGGTCAGATAAATCTTTTCTGCTTAATCAAGATCATAGATCTTAGGTTAGGTCAGATCCAACGAATCACCCCATCATTACATTACCATTTATTTCTCCAAAGTAGTCTTTAATTAAATCTTGAAACCATGCATTGATTGCGGTTACCCATGCATTAAATAATGTGGATCAATCTTTAAATAACTTTACATATCACAATAAAATTAACTATATTGGCCAGAGATCTTAAATCTCATCATTAATCAAAATACTGGCGCTCGGCCACCATTGTGTTCTCACTCGGCCAACACTGAAATTGCTCGGTAATTTCACTAGTGCTCGGTTGTCACTAGAAATTCTGCTCGGCATACTAGTGCTTGGCACAAACCAACTAGTAAAACTATCATCAAAACATAAACAACACATTGCTTTGCCAATGTGCCAAATGATCAAGTACCCTTGTTATTTTCCTTAACTCAACTATTCCACTTGGTCTTCTTTTTAAATCTTCTTCATCAAACAATAGATATGGTACTCAAATAGATAGCAATAGTCTCACTAGTTAAGGTTTGACATGAATGACAAAACAACCATTGTTTGCATTGTAACTTTCCAACAATCTCCCTCTTTGGCATTGATTGCAAATACTAATTATTTAAAACAATAAGTTAACAAGCATAGTTACCATACAATCCAAAAAGTCACATGTGTTCCTTGATATGAACAAATATTTATTAATTTCTTTAGCTTCATTCTAATTCTCATCTTGTAAAACTTTTCTCCCTATGTGTCTATGATCACACTGGTGTCTTTCTTTTTCTGTTCATCAATCTCTTTTTCTCTAATAGTGAACTCTCCCTCTTTTAGTAAACTTCTCCCTCTTTGAAAATAATGCCAAAGATGTTGACATCTTTATCATGTATATTCTCCTATTCATAACATTGTATCATGTTGTTCCTATCATATTGTTTTATGATTGATCTTCTTTTATGTTCTTGTCCAACTTCACAGCTTTAGGCAGCTTCCTAAAGTGTGACTGCATGTGCATCAATGTGTCAAATATTTTGAATATAACATTTGATGCAACAGTTCCATATAGAACTTAATTAGCTTTATTTAGGGGAATCACCCCTAATTTACCTCGTAGATACTCATGAGCATCTTTGGGTAGTGATTTTATAAATATGTCTGCTAACTATTCCTTAGTGTTCACATAATCTAGTCTCGCTTCCTTCTTCTGAACTAGCTCCCTCAAGTAATGATACTTGATAGCTATATGCTTTGTCTTAGAGTGCATTACAAGATTTTTAGAAATATTAAGGGCACTCATGTTATCACAATAAATAACAATTGGTTCTGTAATCTCCTCTTTCATACCTTTCAGTAGTATCTTCAGCCACACAATATTAGAACAATTGACTGGTGCTTCCACATACTTGGATTTAGCTGTAGATTGTGAGGTACAGTTATGTTTCTTTCTTGTCCATGAAATCAATCTATTTCCCAAAATAAATGCTCCTCCTATGGTGCTTTTCCTATCATCAACATTACCAACCCAATCAGAGTTAGTGTAAACTCTAAGCTCAAACTTGTCATTCTTTTTGTAATATAGGCCATAGTCATCAGTTCCTTTCAAATATCTCAGAATCCTTTTTACTGTCATCACGTGAGTTTCCTTGGGATTACTAGAAAACCTTGCAACAATTCTAGCAACCAGGGAAATATCATGTCTATTATGTACAACATATTGCAGCTTTCCAATCATTGATCTATAAAGGGTTTGATTGAATTCTTTAGTATCATCATCCTTTGTCAACTTATGTCTAGTAGCCATGGGTGTACTCACTAGTTTTGACTCTTCCATTCCAAATGTTTTTAGTATCTCCTTGACATATTTAGATTGAGTGATATAAATTCTTCATTTGATATATTTGTAAGCCAACAAAAAAATTAATCTCACCAAACATAGACATCTCAAATTCAGTTTGCATCTCTTTTGCAAATGTTTAGCATAACACATCTTGTCCACAAAATATAATGTCATCTAAAACAAATTCAACTAATAAAGTACCTTTACTTAGCTCTATCTTCAAATACAGGTTATTGTTTTCATTAGTTCTTTAAAATCCAATCTTTATCAGATAATTGTGCAATCTCTCATACTATGCTCTTGGCGCTTGCTTCAGTCCATAAAGTGCCTTATGCAATCTGCGAACCATATTCCTCTTGTTTGGGTCAACAAAACCATCAGCTTGTTCAATGTACACTTCTTCTTCCAATATACCATTGAGGAATGCAAACTTCACATCCATCTAATAAACTTTAAAACCCCTGTAGGATGCATATGCAAGTAAAGTTTTGACTCCTTCCAATCTTGCAACTTGGGTGAATGTTTCACCATATTCAATTCCTTCCTCTTGTGCATAACCCTTGCATACCAGTCTCGATTTATTCCTTGTCACTTCTCCATGTTCATTCAGCTTATTTTTGAATACCCACTTAGTACCAATTACATTTTTGTCATTTGGCCTAGGTACAAGTGTCCAATATATTTCTTTTCAATTTGTTCAATTTCTTCATTCATGGCTTGTATCCAATCTTCATTTTCTAAAGCATCTTTTACTATTTTAGGCTCAAAATCACATAACAGACATGTACCATCTCTCAACTCAATTTGTGTCATAACTGCAGAATCCTTTGATCTAATAAATTGATCAGGATTGTGGTGCCTCCTCAGATACTTTGCTAGAGTAGGTTCATGTTTTTCTTTAGATTCATTATTCTCATTCAATGCAAGTTGATTTTGTGACTCAGCATCTCCATTAGATAGCTCGGTATTCACCTCCTATTGCTCAGAAACTCCACTTTGTGACTCAGCAGGTGCTATCTGTTGCTCGGAAGTCTCACTCACAAGTTCAGGTAATGCATTAGAATCTTCCTCATCTAAATATACAAATGACTTGTAACTTTTAGGTTCTTGTGTACTTTTAGCTTCATTTATTTCTACATATTCATCAATTCTAACATTTTTACTTTCCACAACTTTGTTATTATTAGAATTCAAACACTTGTATGCTTTTCTTTTAGTGAATATCCAAGGAATATACCTTCCTCCCCTTTAGCATCAAGTTTTCCATATTTGTTGTCCTTCAGTTTAAAACATTTTCTTCCAAAAAATTTGGAATATCTTACACTAGGTGCATATCCATACCAAAGTTCATAAGGTGTACCGTTAGTACCTTTCCTGAATTGTACTCTATTCATGATATATACTATAGTACTTATAGCTTCTTTCTAATATTTATGTGTAACATTTTTCTCCATCATTATTGTTCTTGCACAGTCCATGATAGATCTATTTCTACATTCAACAATACCATTTTGTGGTGTGTCCTAGGTGCGGACATCTATGTTTTTATGCCTTGGTCATTGCAAAATCTGTTAAACTCATTGGAAGTAAACTTTCCTCCTCTGTCAGATCTCAAACATTTCAAACTTTTACCTACCTCCTTTTCAACTTTTGCTACGTACCACTTAAATAACTTGAATGCATCATATTTTTCCTTAAGAAACATCACAGTCATCATCCTAGAATAATCATCAATAAATAGAATGAAATATCTAGCTCCACAGTAACTTTCTCTCCAATGGGACCACAGAGGTTAGTATGAACTAATTTTAGAATTTCCTCTGAAGTAAGAGTCTTACTCTTGAAACTAGACTGTCATTTTTCCTAGTTGACATTGCTTACACATAGCATTTTCAAGTTTCTTTAACTTAGGCAACCCTCTAAATTTTTCATTTTACTTATGCTTACCAAGTTATCAAAGTTTACATGACACAACCTTTTATGCCATAACCAAACATCATTGTATTGTGCAAACAAGCATGTCTCTTCAGCTAAATCTAGATAGAACAAGTTACCTTTTGTTTGCTCACCACTTCCAACTAGTTCTCTAGTAGCATCATAGATCTTTTCCTTCTTGTGATGGAACTCAATTCTATAGCGAGAAGTATTCTTTTGTGAAACACTCAGTAAATTATAGTTAAGATCATCAACCCAATAAACATTGTCACATTTGATCTTGTCAGTCAAATTAATTGTTCCTTTCCCTTTGATAAGACATGGTGCATCATTACCAAATTTAACATAACCACCTTTGCACTGATCTAAGGTCTCAAATTTATCTTTGTCACCAGTCATATGATGGGAACAACCACTATCAATAATCCAATGGTCACTTTTACTCTTATAAGAAATTAGTGCATTTTTCTCATCATCATCAGAATCATCTTTCATAGAAACATACACAACTTCTATATCATTGTTATCAGAATTGTTAGAATCATTGTCAGAAGCTTCTTCAGCTATATAGAAAGATTTCTTACCTTTGTCTTTGTAATCCTTATACCTTCTGAAGTCTCATTCATCCTTTTTGTCTTTGTATTTTTTGTCCCTTCTTTCATCTTTGTCATTCTTATCAGGACATCTAGCAGCAATATGATCAACTTTGTTACATGAAAAACAAATGATAGGAAGTTTACCTCTGAATTTTTATTTTCCTCTAGATAGTCTTTTTTCCATAAGTGCTTCAAGTTCTTCAAGATCATCATCAGTAGTGTCACTATCACTATTCACACATTTCTTTCCTTTCTTTGATCTATTGAGGACTAGCTAGGATCTGAATGCAGAATCAATAGCTTGTGGAGTATAGTTATCAAAATTTGACATCTCAAATGCAGTAATTCTGCCTACTAGACCTTCTAAAGTCTGATTATTATTAGGAGTACATCTCAATTCTTAAATTTTAGAGACTCTAATATCATATACAGGAAGAAGAGTTCTTGGTACCTTGCTTATAATAGTGTTCTCATCAATTGTTCCATTTTCTCCTCTAATAGCTTTAACAACTTCTTTTATTCTACCATAGTACTGAACTATATTTTCTCCTTCTTGCATTTTTATTTCATCAAACTTACCTCTTAGGCTTTGAGATTTGGCTCTCAGCACATTTTTTTCTCCTTCATGGATGTTTTTTAGGGTATCCCACATCTGCTTTGCATTTGTGTAGTTCTTTATATCATCAAATTTAGAATAGGTCAAGGAAGATGCAATCTCCAACATTGCTTGATTATGTTCTTGCTTTTCTCTTAAATGTGTAGTAGTGAGAGGTGTAGTAGGTGCTACATAAGCATTTTCAATAAGGCACTTAGCATCATCTCCAATACTGGTTAGATGTAGTTTCATCAAACTCTGCCATGTAGGGAAGTTATCCTTGTTCAACTTCAAAACCTCCTTTTTATACATCTTGATATTTTTGCTCCAAGTACCTTCAAACTATTTTCAAGAGAACCAAGCTCTGATACCAATTATTAGAATGAATTTAGAATAACTAAGAGGGGAGGGGTGAATCAATTATCCTTAGGTCTAGATGTACCAATTAAAACATTGTAGTAATTTAAACAACTCAGATCTACTTGACAGCAGTAGCATATGTAAACAACTTAAACATGCAATTTAATGTTTAGATGTAATTAGTTTGTAGAAAATTAACAGTAAAACAAACCATAAACATTCACACAAGTTGACACAAGTATTTAATGTGGAAACCCAATTTGGTAAAAACCACCTATAACATGCTACCAAGTTTTCACTCTTCTGAAGTGAGCTCTGTTAGGAGCCAATCCTGTTAAAGGTTACAAAACACATTGGTAAATGTGACCTAGTTAAAGGATTTAATCACCCTATAGGGAGTGGCCTTGTTAGAGGACTTAGAACATTCCACCTGAATGTCACCTTGTTTAGAGGATTTATACAATGACTGTTAGGTCAACCTTGTTAAAGGATTTTGACTGATACAATGGTTAGAAAGTAATCAGCAGTTGTGATCTGATACATACAACTTACTTTCAAATCTAGATCTAATTTTATCTCTAATGCTAACTAACTGAGTGGCCTCCATTCTCATTTCAATTTTTTGATCTTCTTGGGAATTCTTCAAGAAATCACTCATGCAACTCTCAACTTCTCTGTTCAACCTTCTCTGCTAGGTCATGCCAATCAGTAAATTAACTATGCATTCCTCTTGCATACACACAAGCACATGACATACATGAATAACCCCTTGAGGTTATCTTATACCTCTTCATCTAGGTCAGATAAATCTTTGTCACTTAATCAAGATTGTAGATCTTAGGTTAGGTCAAATCCAACAGATCATCCCATCATTACGTTACCATTTACTTCTCCAAAGTAGTCTTTAATTAAATCTTGAAACCATGCATTAATTGTGGTTACCCGTGCATTAAATAATGTGGATCAATCTTTAATTAACTTTACATATCCCAATAAAATTAACTATGTTGGCCAGAGATCTGAAATCTCATCATTAATCAAAATACTGGCGCTCGGCCAACACTGAACTTGCTCAGAAATTTCACCGGTGCTCGGTCGTCACTAGAAATTTTGTTCGGCATACTAGTGCTTGGCACAAACCAACCAATAAAATTTTCATCAAAAGATAAACAACACATTGCTTTACCAATGTGCCAACTGATCAAGTACCCTTGTTATTTGCCTTAAATAAACCATTCCACTTGGTCTTCTTGTTAAATCTTCTTCATCAAACAATAGATATGGTACTCAAACAGATAGCAATAGTCTCACTAGTTAAGGTTTGACATCAATGACAAAACAACCATTTTTTGCATTATAACTTTCCAACACAAGTATCAATTCCATGATACTCACCAAGTACTTAAAGCAATGGTCTTGAAATATCAACTCACAAGATATTCACCAATTTCTCAAAATGCTTATCATGAGTAATGCTCTTCAAGTATCAAATCCATGATAGACCCCAAGTACTCAGAGTAATGGTCTTCAAATATCAAGTTCATGATATTCACCAAGTAATATGTGAGTATAAATAATCATTTAAAATTTATATCATTTTATTGATATAACGAGTAATGGTCTTCAAGTGTTAAGTCCATGATACTCACCAAGTACTCAGAGCGATGGTCTCCAAATATCAACTCACAAGATATTCACCAAGTGCTCAAAATGATTATCATGAGTAATGGTCTCCAAGTATCAAATCCATGATACTCACCAAGTACTCACAAATATCCATGGTATGTGTGTAACACCCCAAAATTGGCACCTGATAACTTAATCAATTTTGGTGCATTTTCTTATCCTCGAAGTCCTATTTTACTAGGCAAATTCTTCGCCTAATTGACTTTAATTGACTGAGTTTCAAATGCAGAAAACCCAAATTTGCATAAATCTGACATTACAAGTAAATTCCTAAATCTTAAATGATTATTAGCTAAAACCCCTATGATTAATTGATTTAATCCTAAAGTCCTAAAGTACTTTTAATTAAATCAAATACACCCTCTTTGGCTAATATACATAAAAGGAATTGAAG
>MU226004.1:94300-113240 GCA_018584345.1 Thuja plicata | reverse complement strand
TTTATACTGCAGTACCAAATTTTTGTGGGTACTATCCCCACCCCAGTTTTACTTTCTATTTGGAAGGTTTCTGGGTTACCAATCTTTGTGTTATGTGTTATGAATATTTACATTTTCATGGTTGCAGTAGATTAGATGAATGAATGGTTAAAGAATATAAAAGTGCAGAAATGTATTAAAAGACTTAAGTGTTACTGATTCACCCCTCCCCTCTCAGTAACTCTGTTAATCCTGAATATTTCCAACAGATATCCATCATGATGGAGATGTTACAAAGTTGTCACCTCACAGCATCAATCAAATACAAGTGTTCATTGTCAAAAATTTGTCACCTTTCTTCAATGTTCAAAGGAGGGTCCATAAGTCATGGAAACACACACATGACATCCACCTTGACTCATATAAGAGGACAGATCCACTATGGCTCATTCCAGAGGGTGGAAACAAGGTATTTCACCTTAGACTTCTCTCTCAAAGAGAAGAATGCAATAACATTCAAAATAATAGATCACAGATGTGAAAAATCCTTTTCATCTAGGCTTCATTCTCCAACATACCAAGCTTATCTCAAAAGTACACAACCTTCTCTCTAGAAAGAGACTTGGTGAGAATATTAGTCATTTTTTCTATAGTGGTGATGTACCTTGACTGAATAACATTCTTATGCACTATATCTCTAATATAGTTTGAATCACTCTTGGTAAACCCCAAGTTATCTAGGAATATCATGACGTAGGAGTTAGCATAAAGAATTTCAACCAACACACATGGGACTCAATCTCATGATAACAGTCCTCTGACTGCAAAACCATCTCCACTATTGACTCCCTCTAAACCAATATGACCAAATTCCTTGGAGATCAGAATGAATTGGATCCTCTAGATGCTTCCTTGAAATTTTAAGGTATTGCAACAACCTCCTAACCTCCTTGTCCAAGGTTTCTTTAGATGAACTATCAGAATCTCTTTGAATCTATTGTCAACCTTCTAAATTCATGCCAAAAAGCCATTTCTTTTATGTTTAGTCTACATCAAGCTCTTTTCTTGAGTGGTCTTTGTTCTAACAACTTATCCATCTGCCTAAGAATATCAATACCTAGATATCTACATAAAATGCCTTCTAGCCCACATACATAGAACTACATCATTTGAATCTCAATCCTAGTCACTAGGGAAGCCATCTCGATATGGTATATTCCTTTTAAATTAAGATCCTTGGATGTCAATTAATGCAGATCCACTAGCTTCTCCCTCTATCACAGAAGCATACCCTATTCACATACCCTAATCATGGAAGATATCTTACTCCAAGAGACTCTAATCATCTGGCACATGAGTTATTTGATCAATGATTATAGCATTATTCACAAGAGCAATTTCCCATACATAAATGTACTTGTCTAATTTTATAGTAACATGAGTGAATGTAATAAATTGTGAATTTATCCCCAGGCTTGGCAACACCAACCTTTAATGATAATCTAGCTTCTATGTGAAGCTCCAAGTACATGTATCAACCTCCTAGCCTCCTTGTTCAAGGTTTCCTCTAAAGAAATGTTAGACTCCCTCTGAATCTGATTTTAATCTTCAACTTAGTCCTATAACTTAAAACATCAATTTCTTTCTCCATTTAATGCAATATCTTATGCTTCTTGATTCATCCTGAAAGAATTAATGGGATTATCTAATGAAAATGAAGCATAAATGATTCACGATTAAAGTTATAGCATAACTATAATATTCATGTGCATTAATCAAGAAATAAATACTTATATTTTATTTTAAGAGAACAATCAATTAGCAAATATCCCCATGTGGCTAAATATGTGCCAAAAAAGAACCACAGATCCATAGAGCTAGAATCTTCTCAAAAAAGAGGAACTGCTATAGTTCCACCATCAAATGAATTTGAACATCAAATCTCCAATTAGTCTGAGGTATTTTTAGATATAAATTACTTTCTATCCTAGTCATTGTCTCTTATCCATGGTGTTCAATCGTCCTTATCTGAGGCCCACGCTTGCTGATCTATCCAATGTGGAAGTACAAGTTACCTTTCAAGTGGCACAAAATGTCTGTGACTTTGTTTTCATTCATGGATGAAAATGAACATGTGGATTGGAAGGACAAGTGTAGATATTTTCTAGGATAGTGTGTATCATCTTAAGATGAGCTCTATCAAAACTGATGAAGCTTCTATTTGGCAATGCTTACAATCATTGCTCTTTAGATTAAACATTGACGATGATTTGATTCCCAATTGTCCATTGTATGATTCTTGCTCAAATGTACATATCTACATGAGTGACACTGGTATGTGATATGTATGTAAAAATTGACTCTCCAGTGGGTCCATATATCATACTTGATGGTGGAAATTGAATTCTAGTTGTATTGATTATCCATTCATCCATAAATAATAAGGGAACCTTATGTCTTCAATCTCGTGTTTCATTCATCCTTGATTCTCATTATAATCCTTCAATCTCTTGCAGACATAGATATGCGCCTCTATATTTAATCCAATTTTTCTCTAATTACTTTCCTAAGATTTGGAAAGCATGAACGTCTAGTCTAGACCAAAAGGATATATTTCAGTAAGGCTGGGAACCCCCATCAAAGCCTTTCTCTTATTAGCTCAAGAAATTAGATTATGAGTTCACAGACCACACAATATATATAAGTTCAAGATTGAGAAATCAACTCTCATCCATGGTGATGCCTTTCTCAGTCCATAATATCTACAAACCGTATATGCAATCTTCTGATGTTGTCAATAATGAAAGCATAGACATCATCCAAATATTGAATTCCAATTTTAACACAATTGTCATCAATCCTCAATTTGACCTATCACCACCTTTTCTCATAGACCAAATACAAAAATGAAATAACATCATCTACCTCAACATAAATAATTAATTTTACATGTCACTTTATTTCTGAAGACTTGCAGTAAATTATTATATGGACTGGAATATGTATCATCACTAATTTATCTGATGGGTCATCAATGAATTGCTCTACTCATATTCCTTAGTGTCATCAATTGTTAGTATTCACATCTACTATTCCACCATTTCAAAATAATGTGATCACAATATGAAGTTTCTAATGTGAGGATAAAAATACCAGATCATGAAACAGTCATGGTCATGCCTTCTAGATTTCTTCCTTAAAATATCAATAGCTTTGGGTTTCCAATCTCCAAACTAGGAAATAGTAACTCCATATTTTCACTTTGGATCAGCTTTTCAAGGAAACACTATATTTTGTTATGAACATCACATTTTGAAATCAATTCTTAGATTGACATGTCACTATGTCAATATATGTAACCAATTGATCTACTTAGTGGCATCATTTATTGTAGTATTTGGATCTTCAATTTTGCGGCTAGCAACATGTTGACAAATCACCAAACACAATGATGCGGAAAAAAATAAAAAAACTTTAACTTTGATGTAAATTAAATATTCCCACTATTTCACCTCAGTATTCTCTACATTTACTCCTTTTTCCTAATCTTCATCGAAGATTTCACATAATATTGCTATGCCATCATCATATACGTATACAAAATATGTTCACCATCTTTTCCAATCGGTCATTGATTCTCTCTTGGGTCACCGACCAACAAGAGAGAATGACTCAACTGATGTAGAGGGCATCGATGAGTCTTTCTATCCCAAATCCACACACCACTAACTCTTTCAATATTTTTTATGTCAATGGCTCCTCCCATGGACCGAGATTTCATTCACCACCTTTGTGGAAAATTGGCCGCCACCTTTCTCTCTGCAAGAACAATCTCCACAAGATATTTCATGGTTTCTTTTCCGCTAGGACTATGGAATATATCTCTCGGGTCTCACATATTATGCAGCTTCTACAAATCAATCTTACTCGGTCTCCTTCTAATCATGACTTTTGCTGCAATCTTTGCTCGGGCTCTACACAGATGTAAACACACTCCACCATCCTCGATAACAGTTTTTGAAATCGTTTGGAAACCGTTGCAGAATTCAATAATGTTCCTGCCAAGTAGCACAACTTCCATCCTCATGTGGGACTGTTATAAAAGTTGATACCCAATGTCATTGGCCATTTACATCACCTGATAACTCAAAGACCCGAACCAATAACAAAATGAACTCTTTACCGTCGGCTAACAATAACACAGAGAAACCTGAAATAAGAATTAGTTAAGAAACTAAAAGCTGAAACATAACCCGATTAATTTATTTCATGACTAATGTCAATCATAAAACCCAATGCATAGACAAATACATGGAGTCTTTAATATATTCTATATTCTTCTATCACAAAACCTGAAAACCAAAAATACATAACCATTAATCAACAAGAAGTTCTATGAAACCAAATTTCTCCAAATGGGAACACCACAAATAGCAAAATGACTCAGTGTAAAGTGCCACCATTATCATTTAAAAACAAGATTCTTAAAAACTTTAAAAACATACATAACATTAATGGCTCTCTAGCCTTCATCCGGAGAGCCTGATTCCTTCTCACTCATTTTCTCTCTTTTTCTATTAACTCGTAGTTTCCCTCCTCTCTTCCATTCGGTTACATTACTTCTCTTTATAGAGATGAATCTCTTCATCAAGATTCTTAGGTAGTTATAGAAAACTAACCTATATACTTGTCATTCCCACTCATTCATAAATTTAATGCTATATTACGCATTCCACTCTTTTAACAATGCAAATCCATCTATCTTTTTAATACATTACAATGTCATTTTAAGCATTTTAACCATTTCTTGGACATCGTTTTAGGAAAGTCTCTTTGCCTTCAATATAGGCATATTATGCAACCTATCATAATTCTTAGGGTCAAGGTGCTCCCGCACCACACAAGAACCTACAACCATTCACATACTGCCTCCATCATTCTCTAGTCTTTGGAAATTATATTGGTGTTGCATCTACAAATCTATGTGGCCCTAAACTCCATAGATCAAGCTCTCCGGCATCTGGACAATTAATCAACAGTCTCAGATCTGGAAACAAGCATCTTCACCAACAATCTATGATAAAATTTCCCTCTTGTTCCTTCTCTAGTGACATTTACAATCATTGGTTTTGTGAGAGAGAGAGAGAGAGAGAATTTTCTATAGCCTGTGTTAGCCATGTTCAACTCTAGCATTGAAAATTTTATTTCACAGAATTGTGATCATTTAAAGACATTAGCGATCTACGACCCAACACATTTCATGGCTTCTGGTGAATTCTGTATCAACATTTGTGAATCACAGCGACAATACAATCAAGAAGCTCTACCAAACGCTATCTAAATTTCCTTTGTCTAAAATAATCATCAACATCTTTATTCCTAGGATTTGCTCTACTACCATGTTAAAATGTGTGATTAGATGGGAAATATTAGATTGTGTGTCTTATGTATATAAGACTGATATATTATTATTTATATTCAATGTATAAATCTGCACTTGAGAGATCATTGTTACTTATTACTGTGTCTTCAAGTGCAGATCTGAAATGCATATAAATATATTAACATGTCTCATGTATAGACATGTCTATATGTAGTAGATTCATGTCTCTACATGAGACATGTTTCTCATTTGAACTATTTCATATTACAACTATTGTAACACATATGGTAATACAGTTTCATATGATAACTATCGTAACACATATAGTAATACCATTTCATATGATAATATGATTCCATATAATTTTTGATGCACTAGAGTTCGTAACACAGTAATATATGTGTTACAATACTTGTTAAGTATCGTAACACATATATTACTATGTGTTACTAATACCATTCGATATATATGATCATTGACACACATGGCTATGCATAAAACCGTCGACAACATAATACTAAGTTTCGGTCGATTTATATATATATATATATAATATCTCAAATATATATTGTGAGCTAGAAAAATCTAGTTGTAAAGGAACATGATAATCAGATTAAAGCATTCTACAACTAAATAAACAAGCTACATACAAGATTGGACAGAAAAGCAAGCTTAAAAACAATAAATATTAAGGAGGGAAAACCTCACTAAAACCGAATCCAAGGTCATTTTTGATCTTTAGATGTGTCCTGGATTTGGGATGTGTGCTCAATTGATATGTGCTTCAATGCTTCAAGATGGATGATTGGGTATTGAAAACTGCATGGTAACTCTGCTTCAAAGATTGGATTATCTAAGCTAAAACTCACAATATGATGTTACTTCAAAAGATGGATGTAATGTGAAGGAATGAGCCTTCTATTTATAGGAAATGGTGTTGAAAATGGGTGGTTCGGATGCAAAGCTAAAGAGAGGTTAGGATGCCACTAGAAGAGAGCACATGGATTGTTCTTCTTCAAGTGCATCAAATTGTGACACTTGTCACAATATTATTAGGTTGAAAGTAGGGAGGAATGTGACCATTTAGGAAAATGGACCAAGAAGCCTCTAGAAGCTAAGGCTCATAAAGAGGGTGTAAGAGGCATTTATGAGGATTTAAGAGGAATTTATGAGGGTGTAAGGGATATTTATGCTTGTGGATAAGCATGGATTGAGATTTTTGACTTTGGGGAAGGGATTGAATTCCTAATCCAAAGATTAGGAATGTAACATAATTAGGGAGAGTTTAGGATTAGGATTAGGACTAGGATTAGGATTAGGATGGGTGAAGAGGTTTGGATTAGTTTGAACTTAGGGTTAGGTGGTTGGGATAGGTTAGGTTAGTATGTGTGAAGAGGTTGTGTTGAGTTAGAACTCAAGGTTAGGTGGTTGAGAGGGGTTAGGTTAGGGGTTAAAGGGAATATTAATGAATAAATTAAATGATTTAACATATTCATTCAATAATAGGGGAATAAGGTTTTAATTAATTATTAAGATATTGGTTGCTTTTAATAATTAATTAGGACTATATCCATTTAATTGAATTAATTAGGGCTAGGGGATGACATAGGTCAATTAGGTAATGCTTAATTACTTAGTTGATATGTCCTAGAAGGCACTAAATATGATTAGATGTGTTAATCAGATTTAGGTGTCTACATTTTGCCCCTCTTCGACATAGTGTTAGAATAACACTATTTTGAAGACATTTAAAACAATAGACGACGCGAAGATGTGGACGTAGGAAGCAAAATTGCCCCAGAGTGACAATGTAGGATAGAATTTGGCTAGGGATGATTCCCCCTTGAGAGGACGAAAGGGAGGAACAATGAAGCCCTAGCGGCGTCTCGAAAAGATGACAAATAGTGACAAGATGAGGGAAAGAATAGAAGGAAGTAGAAGAATGAGGGATGGGAGATTCAAGTTTGCATCAGGGATGAAGGATTAGGTATGGGATTAGGATTATTTTTGGGGATGGGATTTTAGTCAGTGTTTAAAACATAGGATGCTATCCGGGATGTAATCAGAGTGAGTGATATAAAGTAAACAAAAAGGAAGAACCTCTCGAAGAGAGTTCAAGTTTCTTTTTTTGACAAGGGTTATTTATAGGAATAAAGTTTGATTTCTCTTGATCTTTGATGAAGATAGGATATGTTTGGACTTAGAAAGCCACTGATAATGATTGATTAGGTTAGACAAGAGGAAGGATACATCCTACAAGGACCCATTGATGATGATGAGATTTGAAACTAAGATAACAATCAAGATAGTCTAGTTTGAACTTTTGATTTTAACAATGGTAAACAATAGCTGAACTAAGAAGGAAGGATGATGCTAGGTGTTTTGAGATTCACACTAAGTCTAGTTATCTCCATAGATGAGCACATAAATATTTCACATGATATAGGGATTGTAGGATTAGGATTACTACTAGGATGGTAGGATTTGGATTTTTTGGGGGGGATTGGGATGGGGGGAGATTATCTTGAAGCTTGAGTGAGGGGTATTTTGGGAGGGAATACCAGCATGTATTTGAGCACTTATTTTGATATAGAATATGATACTATGCACCAGGGTATAAAGAACCAAGGTGACATTGTACCACATGCATAGTACTAACACAACAAACATGCAAAGGTTTCCCCAGCATCACACATGAGTCCTAGAAGAGCCATGGTCGAAATGATGCTAGAAAATCCCACAAGCAAATGACACTTCCCAAGTGCAGTATGCAAAACCAAGTGGATTACATACATGCAAGGGTTATATCTGACTAACTCACAAGCATAAAAAAAAAAGATCAAGTTCCCTATTCCAGGTGCATCCATTCGCAGCATACCATGATATAAAGAAACATGGCAACCTTGAGGAGGAGAACAACCAAAAAGAATTAGGAATGATAATCAAGAGCCAAAATCAAATTTCAAGATCAAAAATTCAATAAAAAGACGTCTTTTGCCAAAGAGATCAATGATATGGGATAATGATTGGATTGAGATTAGGTCAAGAGGAAGGATACATCCTACAAGAACCCAATGATGGTGATGATCTAGATTTAGGTCAACAAGAGGAAGGATACATCCTTAAGGACCCATTTCCAGAAAGATGATTGGATTTAGGTCAACAAAATGAAGGATACATCCTCAAGGACCCATTTCCATGGAGATGTCAAGTGTGAATATGATTGGCCAAAGATGAGTTGAGATCAAACTACTAAACCAAGATTTTATCAAAAGGAACTTGTTGAAGCACAGGATTCAAAAATAGAACTAGATCACTTTCTGCAAGGACACTGACCAAGGACACAAAATATGTACAAGCAGGACTGAACTCAAGACTAGACTGATATAGACAAGATATTTACAAGACTAGAGACACAAGAAGCTTAGGGAGAATGGATGAGATGAGGCAGATATGCATGATGTTGCCCTAGTTGAGCCAAAAGGCCAAGATAGAGGAATTATGGATGGGGTGCTCTAGATGTGGGAATGATGAAATCCCAAATAAAACACAAGGATTTGGGAAGGATGCATCCCAATGATGATGATTGGATTGTGATCAAGACTTGCAACAAGGCTAAAGGTATGAGTGGATCAAATGCGTGATGTTTTCTTGTGATCTTGGATAGCTGGAGGATGTGGATAGGATTTGCATGTGGTGGTAGGAAGAAAAGAACATTAGGATAGGAATGAATGGCATCGAGTGCATGGGGATAGCCTAGAGCTAGATACCAATGACAAGGGATGGAACTAGTGATGGAATATATCTGAAAAGAGGAATTGGGAGATGGAAGCATTAATAAACAAGCTTCAATTGATGGAAGGAATTGGAGAGAGGAATGGATGGATGGTTGAAGGATTGTGGATAGGAGAGGAGGATTGGGAAATGATAGGTGGATACAAGAAGGTCTCCAAGGAATACGTCACCAAGGAATAGAATGCCCCCACTTAGAATAGGTCATGCATGTGAGGAAGCATTAGGAGGGGGTGCAATAGGATGGGAGAAAGGATAAAAAGAGGATGACGGAGGTGAATGAAAGATAGGACAAAGGGTGGATAAGGGAGGAAGATAGTTCAGAAGGGTAGATGGAAGGAAGGATGGGTGGATAAAAGGATAGGTGGATAAAGATGGGAGATGGGAGATGGATGTCAAGAGATGTCCAAAAGCATGTAGATATGGTGGCATGTATATTTCTCATCAAGATCTATTTCTTATCAAGATCTAGAGGAGGATGGAGGAAGTGAAAAGGAAAAGACATGATATGGATGGTAGATAGATGGTGGCCATAAGGAACTACCCCCAAGTGTGAGGAACAACTAGATGGAGGAACTACACATGACGCCTATTTATCAAGTTTTCATCATGGTACCTATCCTAGGAACTTGTTTCCCAAGTTTTCACCAATGGATGAATTGATTTCTCTTTATTATTTTTTTTCTTTTCTCTTTTTTTTGGCTTCTTTTCTTTTCTTTTTCTTTTTTTTTGCTTTTTTTTTCTTTTTTTTTTCTTTTCTTTTCTACTTTTTCTCTGCGTTGCTTATTTTGGTGTTGATCACAATATGTTGGTATAACTTTATGTGGGATGAGAGACTTGTGCAAATGCAAGGATAAGATGGTTATGTGGGGGGAGATATGTTGGATAAGGGATATGATAGTTGGAAGTATTCGGATAAAATAATGGAAAGTGAGTAGGATAGGGGGATGTTATCAGGATCAATATTGGCACATGTTGTGAGGGATGGGGGAAGAGTGAATGTGAAGTAGATGGTACCTGTGGATGTGATGTAGGAATCATGGTAGGAAGTTGTGGGAGATAAGGACCCAAAAAAGATGTTGAAGATGGAGGAGAGGAATTCTCAACTAGAGTTTTAGTAACCTTGGATGCCACAATGGATTTTTCTTGTAGATGCATGTCATATTTTTCTTTGTGATCCACATAGTTTTTGCTTTTGCTTTAATGGGCCTTTGTGGCCTTTGAAATGTAGTGCATGCTTTGATTGGTTTTTCCTTTTCTTGAACATGTGGTTTAGAGGGGACATGACAATATAGCTTTTGGTGGATATTTTTCTTTATGCAATTGTGCTTTGGCATCTAAATTATTGAAAGTAACATTGGAAGAGATATGAGAACTTGCATGAGATGGGGGAAATATAGATGGAGTGGAGGAGGTAGGAAGGTGGATGGGGTGCATGGGTATGTCCCTTTATTGATCCTGATTGGGAATGTAAGTGGCGGTATTTTTTATATGGGATTGATGGAAGAAGGATGGAATGGGATAAGATGTGGGATGAGATTTTGGGACATAGGGGCCCAAAATGGATTGAGAGGATGAAGGAGTAAAATGGTAGGTTGTCTTGCATTACAAGGATGGAGGAGGGGGAATGACGTTATTTACTTTAGATGGACGATAGGAAGATGAAATGGAGGGTTTGAAAGAAATATTGAACTTTGCTTTAGTTGTACCAAAAATTTTGGATGAAGGACCTCTAGGTGCATAACCAATACCACAAAATCATAGATATCTTTTAACAGAGATGGGCTCTAGGATACCTTGCATGTTTATGCCTGTGCCTTTACCTTGATAATTCCATTTTTTTAGCATTTGATCTGCGATAGGGTACTTCTTTCTTAGGGAACAAGATGTGAGTCTAGTATCAAGAGGAGTGTAAATGGTGGACATGAAACTGATTTATTTTATTTTAAGTGGACCACCACGAATGAATGTGAGTGGACCAAGGTGATAGAGTAATGGTGGTGGGATAGATGGAATTGGAGGTGATAAAGGTTTATGAAGTGAAGGGGATGGGATTCTTGGATCTTGACTCAGATAGGATAATGGATCTGGAGGTGGAGTAGATGGAAGGATAGGATCTTGAGATGGGAGAGTGGAGGGAAATGGATTAGGAAGTGGAGTGGATGGATCATGTAATGGATGCAGTGGGATGTTAGGATCTTCATATGGAGTGAATGGAATGATACAATCTTCAGTCAAGTCAATGGATACTTCAAATTCTTTTGAACAAGTTCTTGACATGATTGGATTGATGTGGATGGTGTGATGGGGGGTATATGGATGGATTCTTCAAATGAGTTGGATGGATGGATGGATTTTGCAAAGCGAGGAGATGGATGAATGGGAGATTCTTCAAATTGGTTGGATGGATGAATGGGTGATTCTGTTAGAGAGGGAAGAGGGGTGGATACATGAGGTTCATGTGATGGGGTGTGGATAGTGTTAGGAGGAGAAGATGGGGATGAATATTGGATGAATTCAATGGATGAGGGGACTTCAATGGTGCTAGGAGATGGAAGAGGATCAAAAAGTATGAGATTGGGAAGGGAAATAAGAGGTATGGGAGATGAAAGAGGATTAAAAAGTATGAGATTTGGAAGGGAAATAATTGGTGTGGGAGATGGAAGAGGAATGATGGGTGTGGGAGATGGAAGAGGAATGTTAGGTGTGAGGGGTGGAAGAGGATCAATAAGTATGGGATTTAGAAGGGAAATGATAGGTTCAGGAGATGGAAGAGTAATGATGGGTGCAGGAGATGGAAGGACTTCATCACTAGTCTTTTCCCATGGGGGAGTGATATAACGTGACTCTAGAAGAGATGGATTTTCTACTGGCTTCCTTGTGAAACTCCTTGGAGACTTACGTATCAGATATGGAGAATTTGTAGGCGTAGATGGTGGGAAGTTAGGATAGTCCACAGATGAAGATGTGGCAATGTCTTGTAAACTTGTATAGTTGAATGATGGTGTAGAGCTGGATGTAGGAGATTGTATGGCTAGATAGTTCACATATGTAGGTGTGGCAATGGTTTGTGAACTTGTATGGTTGAATGATGGGGTAGTGCTGGATGTAGGAGATGGTATAGTTAAATAGTTCACATAGGTAGGCATGGAGGTAGCTTGCGAGCAAGATTGAATAACTGATGGGAGAGGAGGGATGGAATATGAAGTGGATTGAGGTAGGTAGGTGGATTGGTGAAGGGGATTTGTGTTAATGTAGGTAGGAATGGGAGATGGTAGAGTGGGATAAGATGGGATAGATGGATAGGACAAAGTGGATTGTAGATTAGAAATAGCATGGGGACCATGGTGATGGTTTGGAGGAAATGGAGGACTAGGATTAGGGATTTGAACATGGATTGGAGGATAATGATATGGTGGATTGGGATTAGGGAGGCAGCTAGTAGTGTTGTTATGGAAAGATGGAGCGTGGGATGAGATGGAGGCATGAATGTATAGGAAGGAGATGTGGATAGAGGATAAGAAGGATTTCCCTTGTCAATGGTATGATAAGGAGTGCTAGTGGGTATGCATGGTGGCATGATGGGGTAGTGCGGAGGAATAACTAGATTTTGGGAGATGCTTGGACCAAGCTTGTTAAGATTTTCAAAGTATGCATCATGATCAACCATATCATCATCATTAGAATGGGTTAAAGTTGGAAAAGGGGTGGTATAACCAAACTCCTCATAAAAGAGTTGTGACATGATGATGCAGATGAGTTGGATAGGAAGAAAGGATGAAGATAGATAGAAGATTGAAGTTCAGATTAGGATTCAGCTTTAGCTTAGGATTGGAAGAAGGACTGACTCGAAAGAAGATGGAAAGGATGGAGGATCAGAAGAGATAGCTTTGCTAGAAGGAACCGATGAAACTAGAAGAAACTTATGTTGGAAGAGAGTAAGGACATAATTACGAACCTAGGATGAAAATATTTGGAGGCTTGGGTGTACAACTTGGTGATATGTAGGCTTGACATCACTTTCTTGTGTTTGATGGAATAGGACATGAGCTGAATTTGATACTGCTTAGGATGAGGCAGTGACTATGAAAAGTGTGCCTTGGAATATTTTTTGGAATAAATGATGATCTTGAGGATTTGGAGCAAACAATCTGGCAAGAGGAAAAGCAACCTTTCAAGAAGCATAAAATGTCGATCTCTTTGGCAAAAGGACTTTCAAAACTTCCAGACTTGTGTATGTTTGAGATTTGTTTTGCACAAGGTTTGTAACACTGAAGACACATACAAGCACTTTCTACCTTAAGGATGTAGTGAGCTTGAAAACCTTTGTCCACATACGTAGGCACACATACAAGAGATAATTAGAATACGATCATCACCAAGCACAAGTCTCTAGTTATGATGTCGTATTAGCCGACTCCAAACACTCAGGGTGGTACGAATGTGCGAATGTCTCAGGGAAGTTACTATCTTCCTTTCCCAGTCGATTATCAAGCTTTCGGGGATGGATCAGGTAGGTTGCTAGATTTATGAGTTACTAATATTTTCATGGTGTCCCCACAATCGGTTTGTACAGTGTGACTCACTCAAGAGCCTAGTTCAATCATGCCGATATGCTGGGGAGTTCACCCAGTTTGGACTACCATTGAACATGACCCACCAGAGCTTGATGGGATATAGACAGGCCTTTAAGTCCACCTTATTTCTATACTGGCTGAAGGATTTACTAGTTTGGGGTCATTCTCCAGAATGACTCCTACTTCTTCTGAACAGGGCCCTCTAAGAAGATTTAGAAAAATATCAAACATTCACAATCACCTTTCTCTTGCACCAATGACCATGAAAGCCAATGGGAGAGGATAGTGTGTGAAGTGCGTTTGTGCTCTACAAAAGTTTGTGCAAGTGCACCAAACACATAAGACATGCGATTGATTTTTGATAAGTTAAGCAATGTGTGTTTGATCTAAATCTGAAATGAACTCGCAAGTTTGTTCTTTTTATGAGCACCAAAGTGAGATATTGTTTGCCTTGTTCAATTTGTCTTTATGCATTTGAGATTGAGTTCGTTTGATGTCCGATTTTAAACCCAAGAGCAAATGTGTGATTGCTTTGTTGAATTTTAAAACCCAAAAAGTGAAGTGTTTGATAGTTAGTTCAATTTTAAGATCCAAAAATAAGAGGTGTGATTTGATTGTTCAGTTTTAAACCCAACATCAGATGTTTGATTTGTTTGTTTTCCTTAAAGCATTCAAGATTTTGTGCATGTTCATTTTAAGCCCAAAAAAGAAATGTTGACTTTTTTTGACTTTTGACATTTGTTGACTTTTTGAATTTTGTTGACTTTGACTTTTATTGACTTTCACTTTTGTTGACTTTGACTTTTGTTGACTTTGACTTTTATTGACTTTGACTTTTGTTGACTTTGAAACCCAAACCCAAGTGTGAAATGATGTGAGTACATACACTGTTCTTTTTAAACACCAAAAAGCGAAATGGGAACTTTTTAATCAAAAGATTATGTGCTTTCTTACCAAACTAGATGGCTAACCCATAGACCTATAAAAAAAATGAAAATAGTTAGTAAGAGTGCATTATTGTAGGTTTACAGTGCCTTTCCCCCATGTTTTTACAAATAATGGTCTCAGTGATATAGACCATATTTCAACAAATGGGTAATAGAGAGAAAGTAGAAAGAAGATAGAAAGAATATAGTCTTCTTGCCTTTTTCAACCTGCAAAAGAAAATAAGATCTTGCAAAACATACTCAAACAATAAAAACACATTAGCTTAGAGGGTTAGTTTGAAAGAAAAACAATGAAAAGGAACCTATGAAGTGGGTCCCACCGGGCATGCCAGAATGTAAGCTAGGAAAATATAGTTGTAAAGGAACACGATAATCAGATTAAAGCATTCTACAACTAAATAAACAAGCTACATACAAGATTAGATAGAAAAGAAGGCTTAAAAACAATAAAGATTAAGGAGGGAAAACCTCCCTAAAACCGAATCCAAGGTTGCTTTTGATCTTTAGATGTGTCCTCGATTTGGGCTATGCACTCAATTGATATGTGCTTCAATTCTTCAAGATGGATGATTGGGTATTGAAAACTGCATGGTAACTCTACTTCAAAGATTGGATTATCTAAGCTAAAATAGACAATATGATGTTACTTCAAAAGATAGATGTAATGTAAAGGAATGAGCCTTCTATTTATAGGAAATGGGGTTGAAAATGGGTGGTTCATATGCAAAGCTAAAGAGAAGTTAGGATGCTACTAGAAGAGAGCACATGGATTGTTCTTCTTCAAGTGCATCAAATTATGACACTTGTCACAATATTATTGGGTTGAAAGTAGGGAAGAATGTGACCATTTAGGGAAATGGACCAAGAAGCCTCTAGAAGATAAGGCTCATAAAGAGGGTGTAAGAGGCATTTATGAGGATGCAAGAGGAATTTATGAGGGTGTAAGAGATATTTATGCCTATGGATAAGCATGGCTTGAGATTGTTGACTTTGGGGAAGGGATTGAATTCCTAATCCAAAGATTAGGAATGTGACATTATTAGGGGGAGTTTAGGATTAGGATTAGGATTAGGACTAGGATTAGGATTAGGATGGGTGAAGAGGTTGGGATTAGTTTGAACTCAAGGTTAGGTGGTTGCGATAGGTTAGGTTAGCATGTGTGAAGAGGTTGGGTTGAGTTAAAACTCAAGGTTAGGTGGTTGAGAGGGGTTAGGTTAGGGGTTAAAGGGAATATTAATGAATAAATTAAATAATTTAACATATTCATTCAGTAATAGGAGAATAAGGTTTTAATTAATTATTAAGCTATTGGTTGCTTTAATAATTAATCAAGACTATAGCCAATTAATTGAATTAATTAGGGCTAGGGGATGACATAGGTCAATTAGGTAATGCTTAATTATTTAGTTGATATGTCCTAGAAGGCACTAAATATGATTAGATGTGTTAATCAGATTTAGGTGTCTACATATATATAATAAATGAAGTTAATTTAAACGACAATATAATATAATATTAACAATATAATAATATTATTATATCAACTTAGTATGTTCATTACATATCTGACCAAAGCTATAACATTAATAGTATTATTAATGTCCTTACACATGTATGCATTTTCTCTGTATTCTTCCACAACCTCCCACAAGTAGAACTTAATCATTTCTCATGATTCCTAGAAGAAACTATCTAGGCATTCAAAATAAACACCACCATAGGCACCTATGACAATCATACTCCATTATTTTCTATATTGACTGATACAGAGGAAATTTGGTCACCAGAGAAACATATCAAGGGTTTTGGGTATTTTCCTTTTTCTGCATCATTTCATCCTCATTTCCTTTTGGATGCCACATCTTTCTATTAACATTGTTCCACTCATTCTCTTTCGACTCCAGTAGCTTCACATAACTATATCCCATCTTCGAGCTTGAATTCTCTATCTTTGATGTTATGTGAAAAACCTAGGTTGTCTACTAGAGTCAAGTCCATCCTGACGAGCATATGAAAGATCACTTGGCCTTTCTCGTTTAGGAGGTTTATAAGGGGAAAACATGTAGGTAGTCATTGGATAACAATACCTAGATAATAATGATCATAGGAATAGGGAATCTTTATGTAATATTGACAGGAAGATTCACCATAATCACATGAATAAAATCTAAATAATATGAAATTTTACCATAAATTTTTAGGGCTAAAATAACACTTACCTAGAGAAGTCACCTAGAAATTATAGGCAGATTTGCAACCTTGAAAGTGAAATTATTGACAACCCATTTTGAGCTCCATACGTCTACAAGCATATGATAAAATGTCAGACCTTCTGCTCCTATTTTCTCCCATGCAAACTATGTTTTCATGCTACATCCATGAAAAATGATTTTCTTTTGTCTTTTTTTTGTCATATTGCCTGAAACAATCACAAGTACGACGGTAATCAAGACATAACCATCGTAATTGCAACTTCATCAGGGAAATTACAAAAAAAAAAAGCCAAATTCACTAAAAGGGCATCCTCCGTCAAAAGTTACTGTCGGAAAAATCCCCCAAATGTATTAGTGCCAAAATCAAGGGTGTTCGGCCAAAAGTTGGATACTCAGAGCCATTAGTTGTTTTAAAGACATTATACAAGATGGTTATTTGATTGAATGGGAAGATCTGAAACAACAAGCTTGTAATGCCCCGCCAGGGAACCCAGGAGAACTTAACCTAAACACAACACTAAGTTCACGGAATAATTTTTTTTTTTAAATGTTTACAAACAATATTAATAACAATGCGGAAGCAACACAATGAAGTACATGACATACATGAAATACAACTCATACATGATTAACATTCCTTGAGGGTTCCTTGACGTAGAATTAATTTAAACAAATTAATCTATGAATACAATTATAAGAACTGACATAAAGATTACATAATTTGAAACCAATTCCATACATCTCATAATAAGGATTACATATACAACTGATACCATAAGGTACACTACCTAATCAACATCCACTGCACAAATCGCAGGGTATGTAATAATAAATAATAAACAATACAATGCATCCTCCAAGGATGATAACCAATATAATCATATGGTGTAAATACACAACTCAAATAACTAAGAAAGTCTCCAAAAGACTATGAAGATGAAACAACAACAAGGAACATCCAGACATGAAGAAGAAACCGTCAGAATCTCAATGGTAATAAGAATCGCTACCACCCGACCACGTGGAACCAAAGGTCCACTCCCACCGTGCTGAGGAGATAGTAACAAGCCCATCACACGGGGTATACAACAAGAATACAAACACCAAGGTATACATGACCTCATACTCCAATGCAAAGGAAGATCTTAGAAGCACTCTAATCCAAAACAAAGAACACTAGACAACACCAGAAGTAACTAACACACGTAGGATAACCTAAGCTGTATATAGGGAAGTGTCATCACATAAGTCCAACCTTGAAGGTAACCCTAGTAGTACGTCTTGACCCTGGCCTCCAAGTGACACTATGTGGCTCAGTGATCCTTTCGCGAAGACAAGGATCCCATCTTCCATTCTATCATGCAACAACATTCAAGACATGGTTAGAGACTCAGACATCTTATAAATTCATTTTAAACCCCTTTAATGTATCATATTTCCACTTATTAAGTAACTTGCCAATGGGTTTACCTAGTAACCGCTTAGGGTCCTGGACCCCCATTGCAAGCCACTTCCCCACTCTACACTTAGTTAACCTACCTAGGCTCAAGATCAATACATGAAGATACACATACTCACAAATCGCATCCCGTCCATTCAGGATCACATAGGTTCTAAAATAACCAAACAACAACCACAGTATCCTTATAAGACCATAAAGCACATCATAACAAAATCAGGTTGGGTATAGAAGATCAAGACCATGACATCATCATAAATTACAAATGACATTGCAGAAACACCATGCAAAAAGTATAATCCTGAAAACCTCTAGATATAAATCCTAGGGTCATCTAACCCAACAGATACCCAAAAGCATGAACACATTGAAGAATATACAAGTCATTTAATCACGCACCCAAAACATGTCATAGTGCAATAATTCCTATTCAAAAAGATTAAAATCAAATATAATGTTTAACGTAGGAATAAACAAATTTATGATTCATAACCATGCAAATTCATTTACTCACTAAAATTACTATCCAGAAATAATTAAATATTCCACATCGGTACAACGTTAACCTTTCCAATAGATCTATTTATAAG
>MU226004.1:48131-84049 GCA_018584345.1 Thuja plicata | reverse complement strand
TATATATATAACTTTACATGAATTTAAAGCTAATAAAGCTCTTGATAGCCAAATCTTCCCATCATTACACCATAATTAAACTTTGCAAAATTTGGACCTAATTAACTTGACTCATTGAAAATCTAGACCTACATAACCCGACCCATTACATTATAGCAGAGCCAGTGAAACTTTGAATGGCTCAATCCAAACTAAAATATACATTAAAATAGTGGAAAAATCCCAATGTAAGCATAGTGAATCAACATCAAATCCAATATCATTTGAAGACCTATATTTCCCATAGTCGTTGACTCGTACTCAAAAACACAAACAAAATGGGGGTTTTACTCATGCCCAGAAACCTATATAAAGAATCAACTTGACATTCAATATCATCCGACCAAACCTATACCAAAATTATCAGACATAGCTTCAAAAAAGATGGTTCAAAATAGATTTATTCTTCCATGTCATCTGATATATACTCCCCCAATCATTGTTTCACTTTTTTCCCAAGATCAGCCTACAAATGCCTCTCATTGGAGCTATCGTTATCCTCAGCATTAGTGTGCGCTACTACATTATTCAAATCTACAACTAGCTATGGGAGGAAAGTAGATGCTTGTGATCAATCAATATAAGTAAGGCATTCACCTTGCCATGAATTAGGTTTACAAGGTCTTTTCCCAAAACTCTTCTATCTAATTACATATTATATGTAATTAGATAAGTTTATAGATAAAATATAATGAATATTATAAGATATATAAATTTTAGATAATATAGTTATTAGTTTAATATTTTTGTAAAAATAATTAAAGTAGGATGTTGAGGTGACAAAGAATTTTATATGAAATTAGAAAAGACAAAAATGAGTTAATAATTAATTTATTTTAAGCACTTGTTTTGGATTTAAGCATAAACAGATTTTGAGGGGACCCTAAAACCCCTTACAACAAATTACAAAAGATTTTCAAAGCACTTGTTAGTCATAACAAATAATATAATAATTAAATGGTGATGTGATGTGATCTCTCATGAATCATATCACTATGAAATTGATAATATATATTTAAAATAGTCCAGTTACTATACCGTTTATGCATCATAGTATAAAAAATACATTAATAATATTTTCTTCATATACACAAAGATTGTAATAAAAAATAAAAATTTATTCAGTAATTTTTTATATATTAATTTATTATTTTTAATAAAATATTTACATATCTAATTTGAATAATCACAAAAAAATAAAATAAATATTAAAAATAAAAAATAAAAATATTAGTAATAATAATTAATTAAAGAGTTGAGAGTTTGATTTAATTGATAAGCTTCAAGTAACAGTCGCAAAGTTATAAGATTAAGTTTCTCCAACTCTTTACACAAGTCACCAACATGTTAAAAATTTTACGATTATAATTATCTAGTAAGTAAAAACTACTATATAAGCAAATAAAATTATGTATTTTATTTAATTTCCCATATGTTATAAAGAACAAACACAATTTCAACAAAAAAATTTCACTCATTAACCATTATACGAAATACGTGGAATTTGTGTTTTATTCAGTTTAAAAGAAGAGCAAGGTTGTGCCCATTATCGTCCACTAGATATGACAAACGTAATAAATAAAGAAAAGGCCTTGGTTGACCTTAATCTTGTCACCTTACATTTGGCATAAAATGATATTTCTTATCACGTCAACAAGTGCTTACATTTGGCATAAAATGATATTTCTTATCACGTCAACAAGTGTTTACATTTGGCATAAAATGGTATTTCTTATCACATCAATAAATGTTTATCATGTTCACATCGACATCTTATGAAAATTTTCCAACCAACCAACCAATACCACATTGTCTATATTCCATTATGTAATAAATTGTCTTTTGTGTTGTAGATATGTCATTTCACACCGCTCATTTTATAGAGTAGTGAAGCACTTCAATATCCCTTTGCTCATTTCATATGTCCCCCACCCCCCACACAAGGAAATTGATAATATAGTCATAAATGTTCATCACATGAGCTATATAGCTCTTGTCTCATTCATTGATAGGATCATGGATTTAACTATCTGAGTAAGTGATGTATTTCCAAAAGTATATTAATAAGTTAACTCATGGTTAGTACCTTTTCTCAAAGGGTTGGGTTATGTTTATATGTTTTGGTTCAATTCATATGTTAAATGGTGTAGAAATGAAAAATTAATATTTGTAAAAAATAAATACTAAGTATGATTTTGATTTTTTTATAATTTTATTTTATTTATATTAGCCTAAGATTTTTTTTAGCTAGTTATTTTTTCTTGTGTATTTTTTGATATATTATTATGTTAATTTAGATGTAAGTACATCTTACTTTTTTATTATAGAAAAAATCTTGTAAGTTCGTGTTTTTTATATTTAAATTTAAGTTTCTCCTAGCCAAACTTTTACTTAAATGAATTTAGCTCAAAAAATTAAAAGGATCAAGATATCCTAATTATGTACAATAGAAAATGGGGATCACATAAAAGGGCTAATTTTCTCCAATTCATATGGTGCATGGGAATACAAAACTATCACAAGACCAATATGATTAACACCACTTGAAAGATGTTGATACAATAATGTTTGAAGGGTTTTTTATTCCTTTGTTACTTAGAATTGAGAAAGAGAGGAATGATCTGGATATAAGAGACTAAATAAGTTCATATCTGAACTAATCCCACTAGGAGAACTGATGTAAAAGGGAATGGAGAATGTTTAGAATGCACCTACAAATGAAATAGAAGAAGTGAATTTTCATACTAGAATCCCCGACTGTCAGAATCTCAAAATGAGTTGTAACTATAGAGCTGAGGCTTGAAGACTGTAAACTGACTCTTTGTCAAGTTTGAGTCGAAAATGGAAGGGATAGGTCAAAACTCGACCTCTACCTAGGGATAGTTTGACAATGACATCCTGTACCAGCCAGTTTTGACTAAAATTTTATAGGTCTGTTTGACTGTGTCTGATATTTCTAATTCTCATCTAGTGGCTTTGTAACATGTTCCTGCACACAAAAAAATGGGGAAAAATGTTGGCTAAAGGTTTTTTCCTTATTCAAAACCTTGTTTAGGGGACAACCTTGAAAATGAAAGGAAATTGCATAAGGAAAGATGAATTAAAAGATAGATTTGAATTGTAAATCACCTTATACCTTGATGGTGCAATGCTTATTTGGATGTGATCACAAATGTTGATGCAATAGCTTGGTCTAAAATGAAATCATGAAATAAATACCATAAATGATGGATATTATAGTTTTCCAACAATGCTTGATGAAGAAGAAACAATTCTTTTAAGGATTGAAGACTTGGATGCTCAATTATACAAGAGATCTTGAATTATCATTTCTTGTTTGATCATGAATGCTTGAGAACTTGATAGTGAATTATTTCATATGATAATGGATAATAGATACCAAAATGAGTAGAGATATGGGGTTTATATACTCAATCCATCATTTTGGGGGTTAAAAATTAGGTAAACTGACCACAAAAACAAATCTCCCTCAAAACCCCCATCATATGGCCCTGGGCCAAATATGGGGCTAATTCCTAGGGGACAGTTTGCCAATGCCATCCTGTCCCAGGGTGATGTCGCCAATGGTGAACTATACCTAGGAAAATGAGCCAAAATTTGGACCAGGGGTCTCAGACAGTCAGTAGGTATAGGATCTCTGGGTACAGCTCTTTCTAAGATCAAACAGGTCCTAAAGGCTAAGAATAGGGCTATAGGGCCTAGGTGATTTATTTGATTGGAGGAAAAGTGTTTGGATTATGATAGTTTTGGAGGAGATATGCAAAACAGTCATGATTGGATGCGTAATTAGTTGTCCTTGATGGAAATGTATTTAGTTATCATGATTACAGTGATCGATTAAAATTATACATGATTGGTAAAGGGAAGATCAACTATGTATGTTGACTGGTGTTTAGGAAGAACAATATCATATATAGATTGTGGTAACAGTCGAGTTAAGGAAAGATTCAGATGTTGCAATTAGAGATACAATATTTATATGGTATGTGGAATCCATGATTCCAACTGCAACAATTTATCTCAAGTTTTGATTGAATTATTTTTTGAGTGTGAAGGGAGTTTACCTATTTGATCACCGATCAAAGTTTTATGTTAATTTTATTAACACGGTAGATTTGAGACTGGCACAGTAATTCTAATATAGGTAATAAATTTTGAAGATGACATACAAGATGTTATTGATGTTGATTTCAATGAGGTTGGCTAATCCTTTGAGTCGACTATGGTAGAAAGTTCTAGGTCTTGTGTGACCTAATGACAGTCTATATAAGGAGCACTAAATTATTTGATTTAGGGATGTGATCATATTTTTAGATTGGGAAGTCATGAATCAAAGGATAATATATTAGTATAGCATCAGAGAGTAAAGGAGAAGAAAGGATCTGATAGGCAATTAGTGTCATTCTATAGATCAACAATCTTTTTGCTCCCTAATAGTTGCAGCAAGTCAAATCCCCTAATAGGGTTAACTTTAACAAGTTCTTATTTTTAAATCCTTTAACAAGGTAGCTTCTTTATTGAGGTTTGAAATCCTCTAGCAAGGTAGATCATAGTTGATCTTTTGGTACAACTAACATTGTACTAATCACTCCTAACAGGGTGAACCCTCAAAAAGGGTATTTGTAGCTCCTAACAAGGGAAAAACATTTATTACAATATTGGGCTTGTGGGTGTAATCCCCACCATGGTTTTTTTCCCTCTAACAAGGGTTTTCATGATTAAAAAATACATATTTATGTGTTTTAAGATTGTGGATGTTTGATATTGTTTAGTGTTATTTGTTTACTTCAGTTATATGCTTTGTAGTTTGGAAGTTGCTAGTGTAGTTAATCAGATTGGTGGTTGAATTTGTTCATTACCTATTTGTATTGATTCACCCCCCTCCCTATTATTCATAATATTTCCAACAATTGGCATCAGAGCTCTTAGGTCCTCCTAATATTAAGCCTAACCCCATGAGGTAAATATCCCTACAAGTCAACATGGATAGATACAAGTATGAAAATCAACTTGAGGATGTAAGAAAAGTTATTAATGAATTAAAGGAAAAGTTGACACATTCCATTGCTAAGAGAAGAGAGCTTGTTGATAAATTGAGTCAAAGTCAAGACTACATTGAATAACTATCTGGAGGTAGTTTATCAGAAGAATCAAAGGAAGCACTTGCATATCTGATGGATAAAAATAGTGGACTCAAAAGAGAAGTGGAAAACTTGAAAAGAGAGCTTTGAAGTCAGTCTATCGAGATGGTTAAAGAACTTGAAAAAAGAAGAGCTACTAATGATGCCAAGAAAATTGTTGAAGATGCCCTAAAGGTTAAAGATGAAAGCCTAACAGAAAAGTTGGAGAAACTATCTAGATCGGAGAAAGAGGTTTCTACATTAAAGGAACACTTACATGATACAGATGAAGATAAAGTTGGTATTGAAAGAGAGAATGAGGGAATAAGGAAAGAGAATGAAAATCTAAAAGAAGAGTTGAATGGTACAAACAATCTACTAGATAAATTTAGAAAGAGTTCTTCTATACTTGATGAAAAACTTGGAAGGCAGAGGATGAATGGACAGAAACAAGGTTTAGGTTTTCCAAAGTTTGAAGCTGGTAAATATTCTGGCACTAAGTACATCAATGCATAAAGAAAATGAACACCTGATCAGGACAAAATTGGAAAAATGCTAATAAATTCCAATTCCATGATCATTATTTTCCCAATTCCATCTTGATGAACACCCCAGGTGATCAATAACACTGAAAATAGAAGGTATAAATCATTAAGTTTTAATTTTCATAAGAAAGGTCATAGTACTAATGTATGTTGGTTTAAACTGATAGGTCCAAATGATAGACCTAGGGGTTCTACTACTAGATCAAAAAACTCATATGGTAGAAATGATATCTATAATGTTAGATCTAATACATTTAATGGATTTTTTTACTATTGCAACAAGTTTGGACATAGATCTAATGAGTGCAGGGCAAGAATCAACAACCAGTGGTCATATGATTACAATAGTTAGAGACCTATCAATCAAGGTAATTGATCAAATATTATTGTAAGACCAGAAAAAGGCATGAGAAGCATATCTAGGTAACCACAAACCCTAAACAATATGCTAACCTATCTAATCTAACATTAGAGCCATTGAAATAGGAATTCACAACTAATATGTAATAAAAATTTAAGAACTCCCTTCAAATGATGCTCAAATGCTCTCCTTTCTTCTCCATAGAGGTAGATCATGTTTCTCTTTGACAGTAACACAATTGCACAAAGAACTTGAAAGCACAAATCGATAGTGAGAATACTAGGAGATAGTGGTTCTAAAAAATAATGAGAGGATTGCATCTCAATTTATAGAAAATGAGAAGTAATTAGGATAATTAGAATGCATAAACTCAATGCACAATGGAGGGAAAAGAAGGTAGGAAATTGGAAGCATGATTAGGGGGAAATTGAATAAGGAGATATTGAAGATATCATGAAGCACCTTGATAGGGATATGAATCACCATCAAGGGATATGACAAATTAGGTGGGATTAGGAGGAATTAATTCAATAAATAAATCAATATTCCTCACAAATCAATAATTAGTATTTATGAAACTATAAAATCCCATCAATTAGAATTAGCCAATTAATTAATTAAAAATTAATTAATTTTGAATACTTAGGATAAGAATGAATAAATATGATTTATTCATAAAGAATAGGGACAAACCTTAGGTTAATCATCCCAAGAGGATAGATTAGAGGGTTATTGGCCAAATAGAAGGCATTAATGTGCAATTGAATTGATTTTGATAATATTGATAAGGATTAGGATCGATTCCGATGATTCTGGAATAGTTTAGGAAATCACAAGGCATCGATTAGCTTTGACAATACTCTTTTGATAATGATTGGAAATGATATAATGGCATCAATGAACTTGGATGACACCAGAGGATAAATAAAGATAGGGAGACATCGATGAACTTGGACAATGCTCCTGAAGTGTGAAAGTGACAGCGAGGCATCGATGAACTTTGACAATGCTCTCGAAATGATAATTGATGATGAAATAGAATCGATGAACTTTGACAATGTTGTTGGAAGAATTAAATGATAATAAGGCATCAATGAACTTTGACAATGCAGAGGATTGATTGAAAGAGGTTGATAATACATTGATACGAGTTTGGAATCAAATGAGTTTGGAATGGTCTTGGATTGATTTAGGGAGATTAGGACTTGGTTGGACTGATTTAGGAAGATGAAAAATTTGGCCAAAATGAGAGAAATGTTAGTAATTGATGACATGGAAGAATAACACAATATTAGTGAATGATAAAGATCAAACACACAATATAGAAGACATGTTAAATGGGGGCACAAACATTGAACCATTTTTACGTGTCTACAATTACTTGTTCTAAATGTCTCAACTATGGACATGTGGATGTGAATTATAGGTTAAAGTCATTCAGATACAATGGTGGTCCCTCGAATCTAACATGTATGGTTTTTTATGTCTGTAACAAGCTTGGTCATCTTGCTAGGTCATGTAGAGCAAGAAAGTATACTAGAGGTCAACTGGTGAACAATGATGAAAATGCCAAAGGTAAGGAAACTATTAATGTTGATGAAGTAATAAATAATATGAAAAATACATGGGTGAGGAAAGGAGAATTTAATTTGTTGGAGTTAACTAAGAACTCCACAAGTCCAGGAAATGTGGAGAATTCATCGGTGAACTAAGCACATGAAAAGTAGGATATTCATACTAACATGGTCATTGGTGTACCAATGTTGAGCTATATCCAAATGGTCCTGATAAAGCTCAACAATAAAAATAAGCACAAAATAATGACAAGGATGGAAGTTTCATTTTATTCTAGGATTTGCATTGCATTCTATTAAATTTCACTAAGAAGAGATTCTATCACATTATTTCAAGGAGGAAAAATCTGATTTACATAAATGAAACATGACACGATACAACATCTCTTATTATGATTGAGTACTTTAATCATTGATACAAAAATAAGCACCTGCATGCATCACTGCATAATCACCTGCATAACACATTCATTTCATATCCCTCTGAGTATCCTCACAAGCATATATACATCAAAAAGAAAAAACAAGTAAACATTTCATTCATTTACATCATGCATTCATAGCATTAAAATAAGACATATCATAATCATAAACATGTGCATAAGAATAATAAAGCATCCCATAAAGATCATAAACCATGCATATCAAGTTGCATCTCATCCTCACAATCATATAAAAATTAGTGATAAAGGTACAAGGAGATCAAAATAAGAGTATCATCATATATATATGTCATTAAAATCGATACAGTGCATCACACGACTGTCCAAATGGAGCTATAACAACATAGTAAAAATTATGTCTCTAGAAACACATCAACAAAATGAGAATCATATATGTATCAGGACTGACTGCATGTGTCAGGAATAGACTGAGATGGTGAAGGTACATATGATCCAGCAGGACTTGGAACAACATTGTGTGACTGAGCGGTTGTTTGAGAATAAGGAGGAACTCTCACCATAGCATCAAGAACCACTACAAAGTATGTTACCTAGTAGTAGGATTCCTGACTACATTGTATAGAAGAATCTCTCTAGGAAACATATAAATCCATGTCCTTGTTTTCTAAATATGCTTGTAACACATCTATCCAGGTCTATAACTACCCTCTCTCTTTCTAATCGAGCAATAGTGGATGCATCACTAGTGGATCTCTACTAGGGCACACCTCTCTAAGGTGGAGGACCTGTAGGTGGAATACCTCTCTAAGGAGGTGGAACCTGTACACCTATGGGACAACTCTTCATACCTCTCTAAAGAGGTGAAACCTGTGCAACTGTCAGCAAAATTGTCTATAGGCTGATAGGAATCTAAGTTGAAGAAGGCCTTCATGATGAACAAGGCATCTCGAAAGAGGATGTAATTTGAGAAGAAGATAGAATCTATGAAGAAGATAGAATGTGAGAAGAACTAGGTTGTGATGGACCTGTGATCCTCACTCTAACCTGTCTCTTCTCTCCACTGCTGCCACTTCCTAGATCACTATAACCTCTAGCTTGATCTCTGCTTGGATCTCTATCATGTCCTCTTCCCTACTCTCTAGCCACTCTACCCCTTTCATCTCCACCCCTACCCCATCTCATTGTCATAGAAACCCTCACTCCACCACCACCTCTGTCCCCACCATCATCATCTCCAGGATCAACCATAGTAGGAGCTACCACATCAGGTGTTTTCAAACATAGAAATGGATGTTGCACAAAGTACTAGGAGTAATCAGCAGTCATCCCAACATCTATAATATCAGGAGCATAATCACACTGAACACCTTCTAATCATTGATTCTCCTCAATGATAGTCTCATACCATAGTTGTGGTCCCCAGTGTGGTTCCTCCTCTATGGTATGGGCATATGCAGCTACACCATGTGACATAAGTTGAGCCATCCCAAACTATCGCAGAATGCAGGTCACTAAGAATCTCTCTATGGCATGTGGTGTCTGCCCAATCAGGTATCTCTCAATGAAAACATAAGTCATCTCTCAACGATGATTGCCCCATTCCTCACAGTCTAGATATGGTCTCCATATAATTATTGTTAGATCATCTAATAATCAGCACCAGAATGTTAAGTCACCTTACTGTGGCTGCATTATATCACTTCCATACCTATAAATGTATGTCTCATAAGGAAATTGTGATAAAAAAATTACTGGCCATATAAAAGGGATGTGCTCCCAGGCCCAGATATGTAAAAGAAAAAGTCCCACTAACATGAATCTATCTTGTCGATAGACCATCTGGTGCATATCATGATACAAATAATCAAGGAGACAAGTACCCCAAGCTATCTTTTGAGGTATCTATAGAAAATCCTTGAGAATTCTACTCCATATGATAGAGAATCCATGAGCACTCCGATCAAGAACCAAGAAACCACCTATCAAACCAGTCAATACAACTGGAAGTGTCGAGTACTAACTCTCCATGTGCTCCCATGTAATGTGTCTCTCTATAATCAATGGATCCTAGAACACTCAGATCACAACATCAAGACAAGATCAACCTATGGCATCATAATATAATAACTCCCCCATTATAGGTATCCTAAGAATCATGTGCACATCATATCCAGTAATCTTTATCTCACCATTGGGCAGATGGAACGTATTATGCTCCAAGTGCCATTGCTCAATAAGTATTGTCAGTAATCCCCAGTTAAGCCTATACTCTGGCATGTTTAAAAGATACATGAGTCCACACTGTCATATCACTCCATGATCTGCATCAGAAAGCATGCCAATCAGGGAGAACATACAAGGATAAGGCCCATGCATGTTTAGAGTACCTCTATCAACCTAGACATGGAAATAAGACATAAAATAGACACATGCAGAAAAAGGACAAAATTCACAGGTATAATCAACAATATAGCATTATCAAACAGGTCATGACAGTATACTCAAGGCAAACATGTAGTTTCTAAGTAGAAAAAGACAAGTATTTAGCTCACTATCCCGCAAATGATATTTTTTGAGCAATAGATGTTGTTTAACTGAAAACGCTATTTCACAGACCAAAAATGCTATTTTCAACGGGAAAAGATGTTTTCTTTCCCAAAAACATTATTTTTCTCCAGAGATGCTGATTTAATCATCGGAAATAACATTATAATTCTCCCCAATGATGGTTCATGGGAAATGACACTCTATCTATAGGAGACGAGGTTTTTAGGATGACAAATGAATTTTTACAAAAAAATGGGAAACGATGAAACAAAAGTAGGAAATGACATAAAATAAACCAAAAATTGCATTTTCCACCGTAAATGACATTTCAGAAACCCTACACAATGTTTCCTATCAAAGACTATAAATTTGAAATTTGAAAGCAATAAATGACATTAATTGCAACATTAATGACAAATTTTGTGACTACATACCACGGGTAGGTAGTGTGTTGGTCGCTGATATTGTCGGGCAACCTCAAAGCGGTGTGAATCAATGGGGATCAGCATTTCTCTCTTTGAGCTCAAAATTCTCTCGTGGTGAATAGTAACAATGAAAAGTAAAAATGATTTTTACCCTATTTAATCACATTTTGGGGGTAATTAATTTCATATTTTTAACCAATCTATTGCTCCTCAATTAAACCTTCTTGGCCTAATTTTCGCCAAACAGAGCCTGATTTGGACCAAATGAAAAGAAATTTCTTCGTGATTCTCAGTGCTCTTATTTTCTATTGGAATCAAAATCACCATTCCAATATTCTCTTTCTGATTAGGACATTTATGTCATTTTTACGTCCCTAATCAAGCAATTTTATGTCCATTTTCATTCCAAGGGGGCATCATCAATCCTATCAATCAAATGATCACATTATCAAACCTTCTCGATAACTGGGCCATTATCAAAGATCTTCAAATGTTCTTCATCAATCAAGTTATCAAGAAAATCAAATTTTCATCAGCTAGGGCATGGACTTTATCAGGCATCATATCAAGTTGATGGTCTTGAATCAGTAAATTGGTTAATCTTGGAATGAGTGATTTCATCGCTTCATATCAAATTACTCACTCTTATCAATATTTGTATTTCAAACATCATCAATAGCATATCAATTTCATCGCACTGCATCAAATTAGTAGTCTCTTCATCAGAACATCAAGAGATAATTGACTTCCTCAGGGCTCATATCAAGTTAGTTTTCTTGATCAAAATTTTGATAGTAATTAGTTTCAAGGCTTCGCATCAAACTCATCAATTGTCAAATCTTTTTCTAGAAATCAATTTAATGGATTCACACCAATCTATTTATCTGATCAATCTCTCAGGATCTTCTTGTTAGATATCATTTTCATCACTCCACATCAAACTGAGTATTTCATCAAGTTTTTGAAATCTCTCTAACAATAATCAATTTCATCGCTTCACATCAAATTGGTTATTCTGGTCTTAATCCATTGTCAAACATCAGATAAGCTTTGATCAATTTCATCGCATCATATCAAATTAATCATATAGTCTTCACATTAGTTCTATCAACAATTGTGATCTATCTGGTTCTTCAACATTCTGGAATCTCTAGTATCTCAGTCAATTTTCGTTCAATCAAGTTCAGAATCGATTTCTAATCAGGAATATTTTCATCAGGATTCATATCAAACTATTTGGTAGAGCATCAACATCAGATGTTCTTTGAATCAATGTGTTGATCACACGTTGATTCAAAGAGGGTAAAATATAATCACCTAAAATTGGTATAGTCTAACTAGAGGCCTAAAACCTTAAATGAACTGCCCTAGGTCCTAATCAAGACTTTGAATTCAAAATCAATCATAATTGTGTAATTGAATTATATTGATTTAATTACATAATTCATCAACAATCAAACATCAAGGATTGTCTATAAAAAGGTATTAATTCATTAATTAATCCTAGTCATTTAATCAAATCAAAATCAAAAAGCACATGACTAGAGTATTAATTAAAGTGAATTAATTAACTGCAGCATTTATATTCCCTCAAAGGTGGCATCAAAGTCAACTCATCAACAAAAGGCTTTGTTCACATGGATCACTCAAAGGATCAATCTTAGCCATCCCCCATGTATGAATCACAACCATCAATTTCAAATTCAAATTTCAATTTCAATTTTTTCTCCAAAGGAAATTTATTTATGCAACCCTTCTAAGCTAATTTTCATATAGTGCATTCAAGTAGCTAACTAATGCTAGTTTCATTCTAGAGCATAATCTAGATCATTTTAATATCAAGTATTGTCAATTCATGCATTTTAGTAATTTGATTTAGCATAATTGAGCATAATTGCAATCAATTTAGATGAATTTAGGTATTTATTGTTTATAGTGTTCTTCTAAGGTTGATAGTGTTGTGTAGATCAGCTACATAATTAGGAGAACCTCTATTTTGTGAAATTTGTGTGTACCTTTTTCCCTAAGACAGTGAGTCTTGGGTGCACAAGTTTGTTTTTGTATCTTGCTACTTTGGAAATGAGCCTCTATTTGCAAGTCTAGAGTAGTGAGCTCATATTTGTATTCATTATTGTATTGGAAGTGAGCCTCTGGTTGCAATTCTAAAGAAGTGAACTCCTACTATAGTTTGTAATCAAACTATATACATTAGTGAATTATTCTTTGTGGGTAATTTCTCAGTGTGATATTCCCCAATTTGGGTTTTCCACGTATTAAAATTGTTCATTTGTTGTTGATTCTATTCATTATTTTTATTGTTTCATATGATGTCTATGTTGAATAGGTCAAATAACTAAGAGGGGTGAATCAGTTATTCACACACTTTCAAAAACTTTTACTATTTCGGTAAACTCACAAACCATACAAATGATAATCAAATGTGCATCAATAAATTTACTAACTTCCATTTTACCGATAATAAAATTAAATCAAACTGAAACTTACAGAATACCAACACACAGGACACTATAATTTACATGGAAACCCAAACTAGGAAAATCCACGGAGAAGCTAATTCTTATGAAAAGAAAACCGGTTAAGGTGACACAAGTTAAGGTCATTTTTACAAGGGCTCACTATTAGTTTTCTCACTGTTGGTCGGGCTAACTACCCTAAAATATGAAAGGCTCACTGCCAATTACAAATAGGCTCACTGCCAAATGGGCTCTTTGCCGGAATATATGAAATGAAAGAAATAATCCACCACTAAAGTCATTGTCACTAATACTCTACAATACATAAATGATATAACAGCCTACTACTGATTGCATCAAAACAAATATATATCAACATAGATATCTTTCTTTTTCAAATTTGCATTCACTTCATATATTATTTGTATATAAGAAACCACACAAATAACTAACAATATTTCTTCCTTTATACTTCTTAATGCCATCAACAAAATCGATCTTTATTATTCTTATTTACCTATAGTCAAAGAAATAAATTTATCTCACCAATGATGGACATCTCAAATTCCTTTTGCATATCTTCAGCAAATTTCCTACACAAGTCATCCTTTCCTCCAAAAATGATGTCATCAACATAAACAAAAAAAATTAGAATGTGATATGAATAAATATTGTAATACCATTTACTGTCAATAGAACCTTTCTAAAATCCTTTCTCAATCAGATATCTATCCAATCTGTCATACCAATCTCTTGGCACCTAGGTCATTCCATACAATGTATTCTTCAATTTGCACACTATATCTAGTTTCTCTTCTAATATGAAGCCTTCTGGTTTTTCAATGTAAACTTCTTCTTTTAGTTCTTCATTCAATAATGTTGATTTAACATCCATTTGATAAACTTTGAAATCCTTATAAGCTGCAAATTCCAAGAATATATGGATCACTTATCTGGTAAATAGGTGCATAAGTCTCATCAAAATCAATTCCCTCAATCTGCATGTAACCCTTGCATACTAACCTTTCCTTGTTTCTTATTACTTTAACATGTTCATCTAGCTTGTTTGGGTAAACCCACTTTGTACCAATCACATTATTATCAGTTAGTCTAGGTACAAGTTCCCAAGTTTGATTCTTAAATGAATCTGATCAAGTTCTTCATTCTTTTTTTTTACCCATTTTTATCATTACATGCTTCTTCTACAGGTTCAGGCTTAATTTCTAAAATAAAACACAATGGAGCTTTCTCTTATGCTTCTCTTCTTCTAGTAGCAACTCTTATATTTTTATCATTAATAATCTAATTTTCATAGTGATTTATTTGTACATACCTATCTTAGTTGTAGATGTCAGTGCATGCCTTATATCTTCCTCATCTTTCTTTTATCCCTTTCTTTTTTCCTTGGTATCAGACTCATATTAAATTTTCTTCTCAGGAGTCTTCTAAAAATCTACATCAACCTTCACATTTGCACTTTCAAAAATCTTATTTAGTCTCTTGGTGTAACATCGGTATGCTTTTCTCCTTGTCGAATAACCCAAAAATATACCTTCATCTTATTTGCTATCAAATTTTCCAAGTTTGTCCTCATTCTTTTGAATATAGAACCTTCTTCCACAAATATTGAAATACTTTAGTGTCGATGCTCTTCCATGTCACAACTCGTATGATGTCTTTCCATATTTCTTCCAATAAAGTACTATGTTAAGGGTGTACATAGTTGTGTGTATTGCTTCTCTCTAGTAAACCTCTAGTAAACTTTCTTCCTTCATCATTTTCCTTTCTGCTTCATGTATTGTTTTATTGATTCTTTCCACCACACCATTCTGTTGTGGTGCTCCAGTTGCCAAAAATTGTCTCTTTATTCCATATTTTTCACAATAATTCTCAAACTCATTAGATGTAAATTTTCCTACTTTTATCATATCTTAAATATTTGATTTTCCTACCACATTCAAATTCAATTCTATCCTTAAAAATCTTGAACTTTTCAAATGCTTCTGACTTTTCTCTAAGAAAAGCAACCCAAGTTAATCTTAAATGATCATCAATAAAGAGTATGAAGTACCTCTCACCTTGTAAAATCCTAGTTCTAGTAGGACCACACAGGTCGGTGTGCACTAGATCTAGTAAATGGGTAGATGAATAGTATTTATCTTTGAAATATTCTCTTCTCTACTTTACTTCCTCACATCCTCTATGATAACATTGTCTGGTTTGCATAGTATAGGTAAATTTCTTACTACATGAGATGAATTGATTCTCACCAAATTATCAAAAATTATGTGACACATCCTCTCATGCCAAAGCCAAATGTCATCAGACTGAGAGAGTAAGCATCCTTCTGTAGCTCCTTCAAGTTGGTACATATTTATTCATGTCCTCATGCCAACTATAATTACTGCTCCTGGTCTTTTCTGAATCTCACATCCTTCATTCTTGAACATAACATCATATCCATTTTCACATATCTGTCCAACACTCAAAAGATTGTGACACAAACCCTTCACATTAAAAACATTGACAGTGTTATACTTTCTATAAAAATTTATTGAACCTCTACTGACAATATATGCTTCTTGATTACCACCAAATCTAACAAGACCACCATCATATTAATCAAAGTACTAAAATATTACTTTTGGCACCAGTCATATGATTAGAGAAACCACTATCAATAAACCATGCATTTTTGTATCTCCTAACATACAAATAAGTTTCAACATTATCATCATCTTTAGGACATATGTTAGAAATATTAATCCCTAGTTTTTCTTCTTAAGCATAGAATAGACAATCTTTTGTTTTTTATTCATAATCTGAAACACTAACTTCTTCATTAACATATTAATCTTTCTTATTGAACTTTTTAAATTTCTTCCTAGAACCTTTCTCCAGACACCTAGTATCCAAATGACCAATCTTTCCACATCTAAAACATTTAAGAGGTAACATACCTTTGTATTTTCCACTACCTTTCTTCAGCTTCCTTGCAAATTTTGCTTCCAACTTATCTGAATCTTCATCACCATCTGTATCTTCCTCTGATTTTGTTTCTTTAAATGTTGTCTTAGATCTTCTCTTCTCTTTGACAAACTTTCTTAACTCAAGTGCAGTCATGGTGCCAAACAAATGTTCTCTAGTAAACTTCTTTAGATCATATACCTCCTCAATCACTAAGATCTTTTCATTATAGCTGTCTGGTAATGACATCAAGATCTTCTCCATAATGTCTTCATCGGTGATATTGACTCCTTGATTCTTCACTTCATTCACTGCATTGTCAACCCTCTGAAAGTAGCTTCCTACGCCTTCACCTTCTTCCATTCTAATATTATCATAATGTCTCTTAGTTGTTATCTTATTAGATAACTTAACCCTATCATTGCCTTCATAAATATCTTTTAACGTTTCCCAAAATTCATAAGCAGTTTTTTATGAAATAACCTTTGTTAATTCAGTCTTTGATAAAGCACTAAAGATTGCATACCTATATCTTTTATTCTCATCATACTCTATGATTTTATCTAGATTAGTAGTCCCATTCTGAGGTAACATATACTTCTTTTCCACATGCTTCCAGGTGATGTAATCGATCAAGATCATATAGCCACTCATTTTCTCCTTCCATGAATTGTAATCTGGTCCATCAAACATAGGAGTGTTTAATTAGTGTCATCATATCTTCCTCAAGAGGTTAATCTCTATACCAAGGAACCAAGCTCTGATAGAAATTGTTGAACTGACTGAATAACTGAGAGGGGGTGAATCGGTTATTCATAAACACTTTCAAAAACTTTTACTGTGTCAGTAAACTCACACTTTACCAATAAGAAAAATAAATCAAACTGAAACTCGGAGAACACTAACACACAAAACACCAAAATTTACATGCAAACCCAAACTAGGAAAAACCATCAAGAAGATAATTCTCATGAAAAGAGCATAGGTTAAGGTGATTTTTACAAGGTCTCACTACGGGTTAGCTCATTGTCCATCAGGCTAACTACCCTGAAATATGAAAGGCTCACTACCAATTACAAATAGCCTCATCACCAAATGGACTCACTACTAGAATATATAAAATAAAAGAAAGAATCCACCACTGAAGTTACTATCACTGATACTCTAGAATACATAAATGATATAACAGTCTTCTATTGATTTCATCAACTCACATATATATTTGTTGGCAAGTTGACTTCCTAAGGATGCATGACTCATTTTGTGTTGTCATCATGGCAACAAAGTCATGTTTAGTTTTTGTCATGAAAGATAAAATGACTAAGTATGAAAATAGGGTAGATAGAGATACTCGGCGATTATCACATCAGCACACGTGTGATAGATTGAGTCAGCATATGCGTGTTTAGATATACATTGTATGATACGTGTACATGCTACATCCAGACATGCATAGTATGGAACAATAGTACGGAAAAGTTACAGGCAGATCAGTAGACCAGTAGTCCAGAAGACAGAGCATGGAAGTCGACTACTATTTTGATCAGCGTGAATTATTTTGTAATGTAATGGCCAAGTGCCTTTGGTTCTATGTTTGTAATGATGTAATTAACATTGTAGTAAACACGCTTGAGCTGACTTGTTTGGAAGCATTGTATTTTTTTTTTTAGGGCCGACTAGTGTTTTGTTTTGGGTCGCGCCTATTTGGATATGAACATATAAGTATGTAATGTAAAGTTATGTTACAAGCATCGATATTATGTAAGAGGAAGATATAGATGAGTAGGATAATGAATTTAGTATATGATATAGCTCTTTAAGAGAGTAAGTGCATTCGCGCATACACGAAACTGATCAGACAGCAGTATCATCACAGCAATTCATTTTGATATAGTGTATATCATCTTTCAGAAGGTTTTAGCCTTAATCCTATTGAGCAGTGAGCCTAGGCAGTGAGCCATATACCTTTAACAGTGTTTTGTAAAAGACTCCTAACAGGGTCAGACCTTTAACCAGGTCATTGTACTCATATTGTAAAGACTGCTTCTAACAAGGCAAAGGAACTTTAACAGGCACTTTATACCTAGTACAATATTTGTGGGTACTAATTCCCACTGGGGTTTTCCTCTGATCAAAGTTTCCCCGTAATCATATCATGTGTTATGAGTTATTATGTTAAGCTTCATTCAATGTATGTTTGATTTATGTTTAAGTTGCTGAAAAGTAATTGAATAGACAAACATTGATTCACCCCCCCCCCCTCTCAGTGTTTCTAACAATATCAACACTGAGATATTTCTTTATCATATTTTCATACACTTTGCATATAACTTGCATACAAGAAACCGCACAAACAATTAAGAATTTCACTTCCTTTATAGTGCTTGATGTCATCAACCAAGTCAGCCTAAACCAATTTGAAATAGGTCACACTAAAATATTTCCACGATGGTAAGGAATGAAATGTGGACCACCTCGCACAATAAAACATGCCTAAACATGCTACATAATATCCAAGATCTTCAGTATGAATGGATAGGATCTAAAAGTTACAATTGCATCGACTAAAACACAATGAAGACATCCAAGATAGGACCGATCCAAACCAAATTATCCACAATATGTTGCACACTAAAAGGGACCGTTGCCAAAAAGAACATTTTTCGGTGAACATTTTAACCGATACACCATAGATATTAGTACACACATCAACTGATACAGAAAATCAACCAAACTAGGGAAATGTTGACATCAATGAAAACCATTAATAACAACATCATGAATAGCATACACCTCATATTCTAATAGTCTATTGAAGTTAGCTAGTGGATTTTGGTTTATCTTAATTCACCCCCCTCCCCCCTATCAGCATCTAGAGTGTGATAAAAAAGAATGGTGATGCCAATCTACAGGTCAAAAATGTTGATCCAAAGCTTAGTGATTTTCTAAGACCAAAAAATTCTCAGGCCAAAGAAGCAGAGATGCCACTCTACAGGTCAGATGCACCAATCAGCTCAAACACCAATCGCTCCTTCCTAAAACTTGGAAGTTTAAAACAGATTCCTATGTTGAATCCAACATACTTCTATAAAGCATGTAGCTCCACGTAGGAGAGTACCAAAGGTACAAGATTGAGGTCATAGTCACTAGATAAAATCCATATAACCATAAAATCATGTACACTAACATCATCTAATATATTTACACAACATGAGTATAAAGCATGGAAATAGAAAGAGTGAGGGATAAAGAAGTGATTCATTGACCACTGAGTCTATTGACCCTATCCACCACCTATAAATGATTCCCCAATAATGGTTAGTAATGCATCCTGGCCATATGAAACCCTCAGGCATACTCCACCATGCTCACGGAGGTAGTTATATGGCTCAAGCAAGAAATCAATCTTCTAGGGGAAAAATAAGGCATACACTCACACCAATCAATGCATATAGAATGAAAATAAATCAAAGATCCCAAAGAGAAAACATGGAAAAAAACTTAACGCGGAGGCACAATCACAATGCAATACCAAGGAAACACAATAAAAATATACTTGGGTTTTATGCAATGCTATTGGATCTAGGTGCTAGAGTACCAAGCATAGGGAGTATGTTACTTGTATAAGTCACCCATGACTACATGATTGTGCCATGGTGATCTCAAGAGTTCAATAACTCTAGCTAAACATATGGGAAAATACTAAAAATTGGGGATTTAGTGGCATTAATACTCGCATGAGCCAAGTCTAAAAATTGGGGATTCTATACCCACATGTGTCAATTCTGACAACTGGGGATTCCATTAGTATTTTAGTGTTTTACCCATTCATTTTATCACTTTTTCACATTTTAGGAACTCCTTCATGTGTCTGATACGGCCCTTTGTAGGTCAAGTACATGTAAAGATGTTCTCCTCGTACCTACTCAAAATACCTAGTCCTAAGGCTCCACTTCACAATGAAGGAGACAATGACCATGAGACTCATCCTATTCTGGAAGGAACACTAAACAAGGACTCTCCAAAATGCTCAAAATTCAAAGTTGAAATCTTGTAATTCTGGGAAAACTCATTGGTTCCCACATTCCCAACATACCAAAAATAAAACAAAAATCACAATTCGACATCACATAAGAAAAAGGGAAGCTTAACGACGTAAAAACTTCATTTACAAATACACAAATACAACCAAGGCCAAATAGGCATCAAATACACTCAAATGAGTTGGGAAATAGAAAGTAAATATACCACTATAAATTTACAACAATAATTACAATTTTACATGTAGAAATGAGAAAGATACAAAGTGTCCTACCTTGCAATTAGAGAAAAATCCAAAAAGAAGATGAAATCGCCAAAACTCGAAAAATAGCAGACACAAAAATATTAGTGAGTCATAGAAATCCCACCATGATTCCAATATGTCGTTACCCACAAAAATTGAATTCCTTAGTTTCTCCCAATGAGAACAAATCAATTTTCTCCAAAATGGATTCAAGCCAATTCCCAATTCACAAATTAAAAAGTGAGTCAAAATGACTAAACTTAAAATTATAAAAACACTTTTCAAAGAGGGAAATTTTCCGCAATTAAAAATTTAATGAATTAAAATCACTTAAAGGCCAAATATTAGACTCTTAAACTTCCCAACAATAAATTAATCAGTTACCAATTAATGGAATACTCTTACGGTATATTTTTCAGCAATTGAATAATTAATAATTAATCATATCAATCAGAAAATGAAGTGACTTAACATAGTTGCGACCAGCTGTAGCTAACCCATAATGCACATACATTTATTGGTCTTTTATATTATGCACATGAAATATGGGCTTTATCTACATGGTAGCCTGAATGTATAATAATGCAAATTAGATACATTGTTCTAATTAGGAACAATATTGGCTAAGTATGATAGGTAGTCAATGTGACTATCTCATGTAAACATTATCGGGAATAAATACACGCTCAGACATATGGAGCCAGAAGGAGTTGATGTGTGGTAATTTTCATCACTACAACAAGCACACATCAAGTGTAGTTGCTCACATAACAATATAGTTGAAACACATGTATAATAGCCAAAAATTGAAACTAATGAAAGGATGTTTTACAAAATAATCATTCTTATGTATTTGAATGTTACAAAACCAATCCTTTCATATTTAATTGTTATTTAAAATATAATAATAATAATTTCATTTAATCTAAGCATTTAAATAACATTTTATAGCAATAAAAGCATTTATTAAAATTCCCAATCCAAGTAATAACCAAACATGATAAATAGAAATGCATCAAAAACCATTGGCACATCCATCAATGAAACAATCATTAATTTCATTAGGATCTATATAATCTAAAATATCTCATATGAAAAATAAACCAAATAGCATCATCATAAAGTCACTGGAGAGTCGTCATGCATATATGATCATCACTAAAATCACATATTAACTACCATATAAATCCATAGTGATATCAATATGCATAAAAATAATCACAATTGTATCTAGGTGCTTACGAATGCCAATTCTAAACAAAAATATATGAGCAGTCACATAACCATGCAACAGAGTCCAACTCGGATCCAAATAACCAATAACAGAATACAACCACAAGGAGCACTACAAAAAAAGTGGGGAAAATAGAAAGAATCAACCCACAATCATTTGGTACCAAGGGTACAAAAATTCCAAAAAATTTATAATAATAACCTCAAAAGTTCTAGCATTCCAAATCAGATGTGCAACAAGCAACTGTGCAATGGCTCTCACAACCAGGCCTAAGGAAATAAGAAACTTGTCAATGCAACAACATAATCCAGCTCATAAAGAAGGTACCAATGCCTCACATGTCCTACATGATCATAAAATATATGCATAGAGCCATCCATACACAAGGATAACATGACCAATCACATAAAGCCACAACGAGGCATCCAGAGCCAAACCAAGGCATCACAAAAGAGTTCTCATCCAATTGCACAGTGGCACCACCACCGACATATGCCAAAAATACATCTAGAAGGATGTAATATAGGAAGCAAATGAAAGAGGCACTACATGAAAATTATGAATGATTGAAAAGAGGAATGGACCATGGCTATGGATGTTTGAAGGATTTTGAATGCTCATAGATAAGCTATAGGTAGAATGATTAGAACCTGAAATGGACAATTTCCATAACCCCTACTAACGTCAAATAGTGTTTCCTTCAAAGGCGACAAGAAATTTTAATATAAGTTATGAGTGATTACATAGAGATGAATCTATTTCTTAGATATTAGATTGGAAAAAGTCTCTACTGATCTTTCAGACTATAGAAAACTAAATACAAATGTAGAACCAGAACAACAAATCCAAAAATGTGCAGAAACACAAATGTTGTTTAAATTAAAAAGAAACGAAAAAATGATAAGAAAAAATAATAGACAAATTATTTATTCAATGTCTAACATTCTTTACAATTCTTAAGGAACAAATGATGATCCTAGGCAATCATCCATTCATTCTAAATCTGTAAAATGTGGACAAGAAATTATAAACATTAATCCCAACCTTATTGACTTTCTGTTTGTTCATCTGTGTCTAAAACACATTACCGTTTACATTCTCAAGCGATATGTTCCCTTTCCTTATTGGGTGTTTCTATCCCTCTAATCCTCTTCCTGACATCTATTTCCATCATTTTCATTTTGCATACACACTCCCCTTTCCTTGAGTCTCCATCAAATTTCTAGTCCCCTAAAAAAAACCTTCCAAACATTTTATTTCCCTCCATCTATTTTTTCATGCTTTTGATTCCCTTTCTACAACTTACATAACTATCCAAACTAAGGATTGATTTGTGAGAGATTAAAAAAAATGAATTGTTAAGTTGTAAAGGTAACAAGTGAACTAGTTCAATAAGAAAAAGAAAACCAGTACTATTGATGCTCTTGCATCAGAACCCCTAGAGGTTAGGAACTCATTAGTAATCTATTGGTAGTTAAATTATGGATACGATCTAGAGATTGGGAAATACCTGAAGAAATATGTCATCCATATATGTAGCTTATATATCTTCAACAATTTTCCTCATTGCCTTCTATCTTTAGTGATTTCCCTCATTGCCTTGATTGTATTTTTCATGTTTCATAGTTATAAGTACCTTTGTAAGAGCATCATCAAGTAGTGAAGTGGGCATGCCCTCATCCATGATTGCATAAAGATTGCAACTTATCAATAATCAATTACTTTGATTTTCTACACTTTAAATGTCAAATACATAATGATCATAATATTCCTCTTCATTATTAAAGGACATGTCATGAGCATAAGAGATTGAGGGAAGGTAGGTAATCATAGTAAAAATATTAGGGTTTAGCACAACATTTTTTCCATTTATTATTTTTCATGGCACACAATGGCATAAAAAGTGATAAATAGACACAAAAAAATAGACTAAAAAAAAAATATTATTAAAAAGGAACAATGATCTAAAAATTAGTTATGTCCTACACAAGGATATGAAGATAAAATCCCACATGGATTAAGATCCTAAAATATTAAGAGTTGAAAATGATAAATACAAATACATTTTTGAATAACTAAAACAAAGAAATGCACATTTTTAGAAAGGAAATAAAATTCATCTAATATATGCCATTATGACCTTCTCAACTAGCACCATACATTTACAAATCCACATAAAATGACATAATATACAAATATAAACCTAAACTATGCATTTTAACCCTTTACAGTAACATTATATCCTTATGTAGTTAATATTAATAATCTCGTATAAATAAACACTTTAAATAACATTAATTTTCAAAAACAAATTGTACACTTAACCAAGACATAAATTTATGGTCAATAATTCCCAATTTTATAGATTATGTAAGCTTGGATTATGTTGGATTGGTGACAAAGGAGGTGTATCATGATATAAACTATATTTCTATCACTAGATTTAACATTAATGTAAAGTTGGTTAGTACTCTTCTAAATAGTAACTCATGTTCACTCCACCCCACATATTGGCAACACTAACTTTATTTATAGTCCTAGAAAAGGGAAAAGAATAACATGACTATGAGGATTAAGAGGCTCATAAAAATTATAATTCTTCTAAAGTATCATTCTCAAAATAAATACTATATCTTTGTGATGCAGGAGCTGAAAAATGAAAAATACTGAGAGGGGGAGGGGGTAAATCAGTATTTTAAACTTTGAATGCAAGAATTCTAAACAATCAACAAGCAAACAACAATAAGAACAGAGACACCAGATTTATCTCATGTAAAACCTAACACGGTTAAAAGCCACAGTATCACTAATCTCTTCAAAATGGACTGCAACCTTATTACAAACAAGAGTTGCAACTCTTCCTACTAATCTCAATGACAAACCAGGCTTCAACCTGAATCACTGGAGGCTACAACCTCTCACAGCAGTGAACATCAACTCATTCAACAACCTTCATAGTTTCCAAAATAACTTAGGATAAATCACATAAAAAAAAATAGGCTGACTGGTTTATGCAGAGATGTATAAACCTCTCAGCATATGGGAGACTTGAATACAGACAAAAATATTAGTACTTATACCTTTTGTTGATTGTCGTCTTTCTATCAAAAATTCACACACGTTATTTTGTAACTGAGGTTGTGAATATGTGCACGTTCTATATCTCATTGTCTTTTAACATTCTCAGATAACCAAATTATATATTCAACAGCATGTTAGTTTCCCCTGAAATATCAAATCCTTCCTTGCTATCTGTAAGTTCACCATTGTATGGAGACATTGTTCTCAACCAAAAAAAATATCCAATCACCTTGTCCACAGTTGTATTTTTTTAACAAATACTCCACCTTTCCTTACTCAAAATCCACTTTTATTGAACCTTTGTCTACTCCAATATGCATGCAACACTTGTTTATCAGTCATCTTAGTAATGTTCAACCTGATTAATAAAAAATACTTTGAACACTTCTCACGGTTTTTTTATAAAAAAAAGCTTTTGTTCATACTATTTTCTCCTCTCATTTTTTGCCAAAAAGTATATTGGATTTATTGTACAAAATCATTTTTGTATTTCCTAATATCATGGATGAAGAATATGATCCCCCTCAAAAAAATCATTCATCGATCGCCTAAGTCTGGATTGTTTTACGACTGGCACAATACTATTATTTTCTTCACACTGATTCGACCTCCCAAAGTCATTTTGAAACATACTTGGGATCACTATTTCACTACTCTTATAAATGTGGATGCGGAAATTGTTTAGCTATGTATATATTCTCATCTAAATCCATAAATGCAAGGATAAGTTCTAACTGCCAAACTCATCATAGAGTGTTTTATTATTGATGTCACTTATCAGAAAACTATGTTTGTAATGTAACTACCTGAACAGACTTGCACGAATAATAACATCACATCACACATATATGTCTTGTAAATGAATGAACAATCATTCACTGGCAGGGTACAAGTAGGACTACAGGTGTCAAACCAAGAACTCATAATAGTGCGAAGATAACATAAAATATTTTTCCAGCTGATAAAATGTTGACATCACTGATAAAAACTCAATAGGAGCATCCTTGGGTCATTGCAAATATTGCATCACCCAAAAATATTTCCTTTTAGATTTGTTCCTATTTCTTGTCATCTGAGTTTTTGGTGTTCCTTGGTTTTGGATCATTTGTTGTTGTGAACCTTAGGGTTGATTTTGGAAATCATGTTTTACTTATGTCTGGGTTTGTACCTCATTTGGATACTTCATTGTGGAGATATTAAATATTCATGGTCAGTTCTATGTGTTATTCATGTTCTAACAGTCAGATGGAGTTTTTTGATCTTGTGAAGAAATAACCTGATCAGTGAAGCTTGGTGACTCATATCATGATGTTCTTGGATCTTTGGCCAATGCCTCTCTTGGATCACGTATCATTTCTAAATATTTACATTGAGATCTTATGATTTGGGTCCTTACCTATATCTATACACATTACGTTTTCTTAGTCTTGGGAAATGTAATTTTTCTGGCTGACATGTTTTGTGAAGGCTCTATATATTGAGGTTTTTGATCTTTGTTCAGGAAGTGGTAGTGGTAGATCAGATTAGGATAACCTTGGGAGGTTGGCACTAGGGTTTCATTTTGATTTTCTATTGTGATTAGGAATGTATGTTGAAATTTTGTAATCTGCATGTTGCAGGCCATTGTGATGTAAATATGTGATTTTGTTATAATGAAAAGATTTTTTGTAGCATATTGATTGTATTTTCTTGTTCCTAAGTTGTTTGTTTACATTGTGTTGACTCTTTTTGCATGGTTGGACCATCTCCATTGGGGAAACCCCTTCCATGACTGCATCAGATGGTATCAGAGAAAGGTTGATTTTTATGTATTAGTATATCGAGTTCATGATCTTGCAAAGCCCTAGATGTGTTTGTTATGGGGTGGAAAAGTGTGGATATAGCCTACAATTGTAGAGGATTTGTGCAAGGGAATCACAGAGGATATTTTTCTGGTTGAGAACCTTGTATGGGTTGTTAAACGTACACTGAGGGTGAGCAGATTGTCAATTTAGAGCCATAATGTGAGTGTATTAAATAAATCATTGAGTGATAGGCAATTAAGTCCTTGTAGCCAGATCACCATAGCCAAGGTAGTTTCACCTGAGTATTTTGAGATATGTTTTCTAAAATAATTAACCCTATAATATTAGAACAAATGATGGATGACTTTTGAAATGAGATAAGGAATAAGATCTGAAATACATTGACTGGATTGTGAAGAAATCATGAGACTGAGGAGGAATATGAAGAATTTTTTTAAGATCTTATGACTGTAGATACTAAGATCCCTATAGATGAAGAAATATTGTTGAGAGTTATGGCACAAGTGGATAAAATTCATAGGATGGAAGTTTCTAGTTTTTATGGTTCATTGCATCTTGAAGATCTAATAGATTGGATTGGTGAACTAGAAGATTACTTCAAACTTGAGGATATCCAAAGAGGGTTAGGTTAGTATAGACTAAGTTGAAGGGTCATGTTTCCTTATGGTGGAAAGAGTTGTAGAAAGATAGAGAAGATAATGGTGAAATGAAGATCACCAGGTGGAGGGTAATGGTTTATAGATAAAAATCTAAATTCATTCCTAAGGATTATGAATTAGAATTGTTCAATAAATTGAATAACTTGAAGTAGAAGGACATGAGTGTGAAGGATTACACCGAAGAGATCTATAAGATGACAATAAGATCTAGACACCGAGAGATATCCAAGGAGAAGCAGACTAGATATAATAATGGTCTGAGATTTAATATTTAGGATGAGCTGAGTATGTTGAGGATTTCTACAATGGAGGATGATTATTAGTATGCATTGAGGGTAGAAGATAAGTTAAAGAGAAGACATGGTAATCCTAGAGGAAGAGAGAAACAAACAAGTAGCAATGGAAAGGAGAAGAAGGCCATTGAGGTAGAACCTGATCAAAAGACACTTAGAAGAGGAAATGGTTGCAAGGAATTCAATGGTACTTATTTCAAATGTGGTAGCATAGGACATATATTTTCAATGTTCCAAAGGATCTAGTAAAATCTTGGGTAAATAGAATCTTGTGGATAATGTAGAAGAACCTGAGATAGGAGAATCTCTTATGCTTAGGAAATTCATGTTGAGTAGGAAGGAAGCTGAACCAATACAAAGGAGGAATTTGTTTAGGATGATTTGAAAATCAAGAGGTAAATTTTGTAAGGTTGTTTTGGATGGTGGTAGTACTGATAATTTGGTATCATATGAGATGGTACAAAATCTTGGCTTGAAGAGGCTTAAACATTCGTGTCCTTATGGGATAAGTTGGTTTTAACATGAACATATGATGGAGGTGAAAGAGCAATTTTTTGTGAACTTCAACATTGGGCCTTACAAATATGAGGTATTGTTTGATGTGGTATCTATGAGTTCTTGTCATGATTTATTGGGTAGACCTTGGCAATATGATAGAGGATTTATTCATGATTGCAGAAGTAACTTGGTCACAATAGAGAAGGAAGGAAAAAAGTTTAATTTGGTTCCCTTGAACGAGGTAGAGGGAAGAATAGAAAGGAATTTTAGCATTGTGAAGATTTAATGTTCAGAAAAGTAGAATACAGAGGTTGATATGGATCTGAAGAATGATATTGGAGGCAGATTTGAGAATCAGTTGGTATCGAATAATAAGAAGGATAAAATGAAGCAGTGGAAGGATTTGGATTAAATGAAGTCTTGTAATAGAGGTAAATCATTTGTGTGAAAGAAAGGTGGTGATAGAATTTATTTTCTACCAGATGTTGATGTGAGGTATGACAAAGAGAGTGCAGAGAACAGTAATCTGATGGATCTGACAAGAGAAAGAGAAGAAGTACAGAGAAAGAAAATTGCAGACAAAGAGGATATTTGGATCAAGAATAAGCATGGGATTTATGACTTGAATCCTATAATATGTTCATAATTTCATCTTATGGAACATCTTCTTCTCACTAGGGGTGTCTTATGCAAGAGCATCCTTGGGTCGTTGGCAATCTTGCATCATCCAAAAATATTTCCTTTTAGTTTTGTTCATGTTTCTTGTTCTCTGAGTTTTTGTGGCATTCCTTGGTTTTGGATCATTTTTTTTTGTGAACCTCGAGGTTGGTTCTGGACATCATTTTTTACTTATTTCTAGGTTTGCAACTCATTTGGATACTTTGTTGTGAAGATTTTAAAGATTCATGGTCATTTTTATGTGTTCTTCATGTTCTAATGGTCAGATGGAGTTTTTTGATCTTACAACTCAATTTTTTGATTGGTGAAGCTTGGTGACTCATACCACGATGTTCTTGGATCTTTGTTTGATGTCTCTCTTGGATCGCTCATCATTTATACATCTTGGCATTGATATATTATGATTTGGGTCATGACCTATATTTGTACACGTTATGTTTTCTTAGTCTTGGAAAATGCAATTGTTCTAGATGACATATGTGTTGTGAAGGCTCTATATATTGAGGCTTTTGATCTTTTTTTAGGAAGTGGAAGTGTTAGTTTGGATTATTATAACCTTGGGAAGTTGGCACTAGAGCCGAAATTTTATAATTTGCATGTTGCAAGCTAATGTGATGTAAATATGTGATTTTGTGATAATGTGAAGATTTATTGTAGCTTCTTGATTGTATTTTCTTGTTTCTGAGTTGGTTTTTTCCGCTATGTTGACTCTTGTTGCATGGTTGGACCATCTCCATTGAGGAAAATCCTGCCATGGCTGTGTCACCTTGTAATACTATTGAGTTGGCTTTGTCTTTTAATGATATAATATAACTCAAATATCAATATTTAGATACTTATTTCTTTATTATTAAAAAATTATGAACATATCATTCTCCTCGCCAATCAATTCAGGGTCTTTCCACAAGAGAATGAGGTTTCCCTTATTGATTCCTCATGAATTATAATATTTTATCATGAAATCTTAGAGGGTTTTCTCACCCTCATTGAAAGCTTAAGTCAAGGATGCTTTATTGAAATGGAAGTTGGGTGTGTTATTTTTACAAGAGGTAAAAATCAGCAAGGAGAAATTATATGTAGCTCTATCCAATCTTTGGAAAAAAAAAATTTCTTACATACATCTCATGATGTTGGTAGTGGTGGAGCTATGCTTTCTTTATCCCCTTGGATCTTTAAGCATGTCATTGACAAAGGAGAGGATCCTACTCATAATTGTGTATGGTTCCTTTCTTTTATCAATGGACAACCTATTGGTTATGTTCAATCTATGCTCCCAATAATTCAAAATATAGAGCGACTCTTTGGGAATGAATGGCCAAGAGCCTAGCTAATGTTGATTGGGTGTTGGGAGGATATTTTAATATGGTAAAAAAATATGAAGACTATAGCTTGTTTAATTAATTCAAGCTTAATCATGATGAATTTTAAAGTTGGATATATCGTCTAAATTTAATGGGAGTTACTAACCCAGTTCACAACAAATTTTTCCATCCATAACAATAGTTGGTTCACTTGGACGAATTGCAATTTAGGAAATGATAGAAAATTGAGTAGATTGGATCATTTTTATATTTCTCGTAGCATATAGGTGGAAAACTCTCCCTCTGGGTGTTATGTACAAGTAGATTATTCTACTACTCTATCTGACCACTTTCCCAATTTTTGCTTGGTCTCTTTGTCTCACAAAGTTACTTCTCCTTCTCAACTCCCTTTCAAGCTAAAAATTTCTCATCTTAAGAATAATTAATGTATTTTTTCTTTAGTGGGGATTTGGAATTCTATTCCTAAGCCACAAGAAGGAGAATCATGGATTGTGTGGTGGGGTTTAGCCTTATCTCTATGTGTTGAATTTCTTCACTCATTTGGTAAGAGAATGGCTTAGAGATGTAAATGAAAAGAAAATTAGTTTCAAGGACAACAGGAATATACAAGGATACAACTTAATGTTGATCTGTATAATGAAAAGGTTCAAAATTCATTTGTTATTATTGAAACTCGGCTACAGAAATCAAACCACTATAAAGAGTAGGGTGCTAAAATCAAATCTAGACTTCATTGGATTAAGGAAGGAAATCAAGGATATAGATTCTTATTTAATTATCTAATTATTAAATAAAAAAAGATAATTGGCTTTATACGTGATGAAAATGGTTATCATTTAGACCCTACTAAGTTACTTGTTTTTTTGCAACTTTTATGAGAATTTTTTAAATAAGGGTGTTGGCTTGATATTCAAAAAATATTGGTAGAAGACATCCAAAAATGCATCCCTAATAAGATCGATCTAGGCTATATTATATTTTAGATCACATTCTCTCTTTGGAAGAACTTGAATGAGATCTTTTTGTTGGAGTACGGAGGAAACTAAGAGTGAGGGTGAATTAGTGTCCTATAATTCTCAAAATCTTTTTCAATAAATCGTGCTTATGAATTGAAAATCATGACAATATAAATTACTTCAAAATAATGATGCAATAAGATCAACTGAACATAAAAAAGAGCTCACACAATATTAAGTGACACAGGGATTTTCATGGGTGGAAAACCCTCATAGGGATGAAAACCCACTTGAAAATGTCTCACTGGCTTATGAATCAAAATCCCAGTTTATAGAGCCTCACTGGCTTAATATTTTTAACTCAAAAATAAATGTGCCTCACTAGAAAATAGAAAATGCCTCACTGGAAAACAATACTAAAATCAAATATGTAGTGTATGAGATATGTTCAACAACATTTCATCTTCCTGAATATCTCATTAGACTTGAGATTCAGGTCTACAAAGAGTCACAGATTGTATACATGATAATGGTTGAAAGACACATCATGAGGTATACACACTATGCTCTCAAAATAACAAGATATAGCATATACAACTTTGGTATCAACAAAATGTAAATCTAAACATATAAATGTTTTCAATAATAGGACATTGTATCACAGAATCAAAATGTATCAAATTTCCTTCAAGTATTCACAAACCCTTCACTATATAAAGAATTATTTTCAAAAAACAAAAATTATTTACTCGCAAATATGAGAACCCTTTCAAAAGTAAAACCCTTGATATGTTTCACCAAAACAAAGCCTTTTTTCTTTTACAAAATACCTTGTATGAAAAACTCAAAAAATTATTTAAAATCCCTCTTTTCTTTTTCTCACAGTTCCCACATCACTATCTCATTCAAAAAAGAAAAACTCTATATATACCAAACAACCACGATATTGAATCAACAGAAAAACCAAAAAGAAATTTTCTCCCTATTATAACTGTTATAAAAAATTCCTCTTAGTTCTCATTTGTAACAAACCAAGCAACCTTTTTGATTCACTGTTAAACCTTGCTTCCATTTAACAAACATAACACACTATAACCGATTTTATTTACTAATTGAAGCAAGAACAATATTACTAGTTTAACCATTGTGATGTCTCTATCATTCCATCTCTAGAATGCTATAACTGTCAAAGATATAAACAGAATGCTTAGTTTGATTTGAAGTGATGAAACTGAACATATGTCAAGAACTCTTAAACCTTTTGATTGGTTTGAATGAATAATCAACTTTATTTGAAGCGATGAAGCCAATTTGATCAATGTATCTGGTTTCAATAATGAATAGCCTATATAAGACTGATCTTGTTTGGTTTCGAGTGTATTCACCACTGTATAAGACCATTGATTAGGTTACCATTGATTTAAGATGATCTCAACTTGATTTGATGTGATGAAGCTGAGATGCCCCAAGCAATGGGGTTTTGATTGAGGATGTGATCACTGGAATGTTTATGTCCTGATCCTGCCCCCTCAAGAGAAAAATCAAAATATGGCTAGGTGCCCCAGTGATGAGAAGAAATTTGATTGATAACTTTATGCAAAAAAGAAGCTGATCTAATTAGAAAGAGGTCCCAAGTGGTTAGGACAAAATTTGTACTTGATGAGAGGTCATGTTTGACCGAGATTGACCAAAAGTAAGATAGGAGGATTGATTAGAAGAAAAAAATGAGAGATTTCCATTGGTTGTGCAAGCTATCATCTGCAGTTGACTGAAGAAGTCAAATGTCAAAAATGACAAGCAAGATGATTTCACATTTTGATTTTGATCCTAAAAACAGATTCAGGACAACCAAATCAGCCAAGTGTGTCATTTTCATGTCAATCAACGCACAACTGACCACTTGAAAAAAGGAAGATTGATTGATAAGAAAATCAAATCCTTCACATTAGAGAGAGATTTTGAAATTATGCAGTTTTCAACACAAAGCAGATGCAGATGCAGATGCAAGACTAACATGAATGCAACCTAAGGTATAGTCACTGAACCTTTAGGGTTGAAAATTTTCATCATTGAGCATTTTTGGAACATCGGAGTTGATACAATCCTTACTGGTGCCACTGTGACCATAAGAATATGAATATGACTTTTATCACATAAGATATGAGAAACTAATGTAAGCATTGGGGCACAAAAAGGCGAGATGACATGAACATTGTTTATAGTTGATGTTGCAATAGTACACTAGTATCGAGGCATTCAAATCCAAGATAACCATGAGTGTGATCTTGTGTAAACAAGTAGATCAATAACAGTCAAGGAGATGGTTCTGACCTCACCTTGGCGTTCAAGTAAACAAGATCAAGGGATGTGAGGCTTTTTCGTCATAATGCAGGAGCTCTTATCACATACACCATGTTTAGTTGATGTTGTAGGATCATCAGGACCACACCAACAAGCAATAGACAAAGAAAATATTGACAAAAAATCAATGAAAACAGACAACATACAAATAGAAGTTCAGCATACTTTAGCCAGTTTCAAAGTTTTTGGATGTGTATGTGTATGAGGGTTTGAAAAACAATGTCATGCTTGTGAGTGTGATGTGTTTGAGTGTTATCAATCTATTGTTTACATTCGCAGTATCCAATGTGTGTTAAGAAACACAGATGCGTCCAAAGATAGTGTTAAGAAACACTTTTGATTAGGGTGTTGAGAAACACTTGTTTGTGTTTGTAGCGAGTTATTCTTCAGAAATGACAAGATTACTGACTCTGGTGTAATCCAAAGATGTGATCTGATTGGGGACCCATGCCCCTAGTATAAAATTATGATGACTAACTTGACTCATACTATGATTACAAAGCTGATTTGATTTCCCCCAGACTATGATGTTGGATCGGTTTCAAGCCAGGAGGGTTCTCAGAAGAATCAAAGTGTCACAAAAGTGACTGAAAGATATGTACAAACTAAAGCGAAGGATTTCCAAGACTGAGCATTGATATATGGAGCAATGAGTACAAGAGGCACTTGTTTACCAAGTTTTCACCTACTTTGTAGAGATTCTATTTTTGCTACCATGGCACCTGTTTACTAGGTTATCACCAAGGCACTTTTTCTTCTTTTTCAATTTTTTTGTATTTTTTGATTTTTTTGGTTTTTCTCTTTTTTTTTTTTTTTTTTTTGATTGATGCATCAAGGTTCCTATTACTAGGTTTTCACCAAGATGATCATTTTTTAGGAATTTTTCCAATTTGTAGTCTTTGTTTAGGATCATAAGTATGTACATGGTGTTGATCACTGAGAATGTCTTAGGTGTAGAACTTCTTCACATGGAGAGTGTTGATGGGCTCCCAGAGGTGTTCTCCTTTAGGTGTGGAGAGTCGATAGGATCCAGAGCCAAATGTTGCAGTAATGATATAAGGACCCAGCTATTTGGGTTCATATTTCCCCTTTTGTTCTCTATGTGACTGATTACAGGGGTTTTATCTCAACACTAGGTCTCCCACCTGAAGTTCTCTTGGTTTGACCTTTTTATTATAACCTCTAGACATTATTTTCTAGTAAGCTCTGAGGTGATCAAACGCCACTTTCCAACATTCATCTAGTAGTTCTAGTTCTTGTAGTCTTGAGACTCTGTGATCTTCATCTGTGATAAGCCTTCATAGAGAAACCCTCAAAGATGAGAGTTCTACTTCTATGGGTAGTATTGCTTCTATTCCATAGACAAGTGCAAAGGGGAATTTTCCAGTAGGTGTTTTGATACTTTTTATATATGCCCATAGTGCAGGATTGATCTACAGAAGCCAATCTCATCCAGATTTGTTCATAGTACGGTGCAAGATTTTTAGAAAAATTTTATTGGAGGCCTCGGCCTTAGCTAATGCACATTTGGACTCCTTTTTCTAGACTCCTAAGCCAAGTACCATCTAGTCCTCATCTATAAATATCCTCAGCTATGAGAACATACCATGAAACATTTCAGATAAGGTGTCGGCGTTCACTGTAGGTAAACACATTAGGTATGACCTGATGCCGGAGGTAGGCATATACATGTTTGTATCGGGAATAATCTTGTCCTATGATAGAATAGACCATGTGGGATCCTGTGGAGTTTTAGGTAGATAAATGAAGTTCTTCCACCAAGAACTCATAGTGGAAATCTTTCTCTTGCGATTGTGAGAACACTAATGTAGCCATTGTTAGAGTAATTTAGCAATTGCTCTTTTGTGCTTAAGTTTCACTTAGGCAGTTTCTTTAGTCTTAGGAAAGTTTCTATTTCCTAGCAGTTGCCCTTTTAGGGTTTTGACATCCTTTATAAGGATTGTCTTCTTTGTATTTCATAAGGAGATCAGTTTGTAATCTTTATTGTGTTAATAGAAATTATTTCTGTCACAATGGATTTGGGTTCTCTTTCATTTTGGCCGCCATAGCTTTCTGAATACTTCTATCCTCTTTCTGTCTTCTTCTTCTGTGTAACAGCTCTGATACCATGTTGAGATTGCTAAAACTCTGTCAGAAGATACTGCTGGAACCCCCACTGAAGTGCATGATCAGGTAGAGAAGACAAGTGTCTGAAGAGCTGATCAATCGAACCAGGAAGCAATAGAACCAACAGGTGAACCCCCCCATA
>MU226004.1:11526-47594 GCA_018584345.1 Thuja plicata | reverse complement strand
AGTTTTGCTTCTCCCTAAGTTACACTTAAGGGGGGGTGTTAGAGTAATTTAGCAATTGCTCTTTTGTGCTTAAGTTTCACTTAGGCAGTTTCTTTAGTCTTAGGAAAGTTTCTATTTCCTAGCAGTTACCCTTTTAGGGTTTCGACATCCTTTATAAGGATTGTCTTCTTTGTATTTCATAAGGAGATCAGTTTGTAATCTTTATTGTGTTAATAGAAATTATTTCTGTCACAATGGATTTGGGTTCTCTTTCATTTTGGCCGCCATAGCTTTCTGAATACTTCTATCCTCTTTCTGTCTTCTTCTTCTGTGTAACAGCTTTGCATGCAGGTGATCTTGGTTGCATTGTGTTTTAGCAATCTCAACAGCCATGGCATCAGCTGCTCTATTATGTTTCCTTGGGACCTGCTAGAATGTGATGTATGTAAATTATTTCTTAAATTCATCAACTATTCTCTTATAAGGCATGATTTTATCATCCTTATTCTGATAGATGTCATTGGTTTGGTTGATGAAAAGCTAGGAGTCCTCATAGATGTGTAGCTTTGATATGTTACATTCAATTGCTAGTTTGATTCCATTAACCAAGGCTTCATATTCAGAAATGTTATTTGTACAAGGTAAAAATAGCTTGTATGCCTTTGGTATGGAATATCTTTGAGGTGTTATGAACAAGACACCTTCACCTGATCCCATTTTTGTAAAAGATCCATCAAAGAACATTTTCCATGACCTGTGTGTTATGTGCAAAATGGAACCATTTGGAAATTCAGCATTGATTGGGAGATTATCTTATAATGGAGTGTCATCCAATTGATCTGCAATCACTTGTCCCTTAATTGCTTTTCTCTCAATGTATTCAATGTCAAACTCACTGAGGAGCATGACACATTTAGCTAGTCTTCTAGTCAAATTTTCTTTACTCAAAAGATATTTCAGTGGATCGATCTTTGCAACCAGTTCTGTGGAATGTGCTAACATATAATGTCTCAGTTTTTGAGATGCAAATACAACTACTAGACAAGATTTCTCTATCATGGAATAGTTCATCTGATAAGAGACCAATGTTATATTGATGTAGTATATGGCTCACTCTTTCTTTTTGTCATCCTCTTGTGCCATAAGTGCCCCCAGTGATGTTGTCATGACAGATATATATAAGATTAATGGTTTTCCTAGTGCAAGACACATCAATACCAGCAGGTTAGCCAAGTATGCTTTGATTTGATCAAATTTATTTTTGCATTCTTCATCCCATTCATATGTGACTCCCTTAAGAAAAGTTTTCATGAATGGTTGGGATTTGTCTGCTAATTGTGACATAAATCTCCTGATGGACTGAATTATTCCTTGAAGTGTTCTTATCTGACTAATGTTTTTAGGTGGTGGCATCTCAAGGATCACTTGCACCTTTGCAGGATCTACTTCAATCTTTTTTTCTGAAACAATATAACCTAACAACTTTCCATAGGTCACACCAAATGCACACAATTGACTTCACTATTACAGTGCTACTATGGCTCAAACTATAAACAACAAGGTGCTAAACCAAACTATCATTGTAATAGTGAAGTCAATTGTCATACCACTACTAGTAGCATCCTTTGTTGACATGTTTCATATTATTTATACTATGTAATGTAATCTTACTACATGATACAATCTTAGTCTAATATTTAATTATGATTATAACAACTTATGAATTATGTATGGGATAAGACTGTAATAGTCTATCAATGAGACCAATGATAGAGCATCAACCCCTTATCAGAGACCTAATGCATAAGGCATTAAAATTCTAAGAGAAGTCAAGACTAAAATTATATCAACCAATAAGCATGCAAAATAATAAGCCACATAAAATTACTAATACAAGTACCATAAAGTACGAGCACCATGTGAATGTAACATTAAGTATACCAATCTAAAAATGCACTGATATATACATGATCATTGAAACCAAAATATGTCATCATGGGTGTCATGCATTCCCAATATGTCATCATGGGTGTCATGCATTCCCAAACTGAAAAAAGCATGTCAATACCATAAAGATGTGTTCCCAAAATAATCAAAGCGTTGATCAAATCATGTCAATACCAATAAGATTAATAAAGACTGAATAGCTCTGCAATGAAAAATATTGAATACTTGTGGCAAATAGTGAATGTGGTGCCTTTGGTGACTTTGTGTGTCTTTGACATCAAGGGAAACAACTAAGGAACAAAAAACTCCTCATTTGGCCTTGACACCAAAATAACATAGCCCTCTCCCCCTTTTTTTGCATCAAGAGACAAAGAGATGCTACCCAAAATAGATGAATCAATGTAACATGGAAATAAATATAGAAGAAAATTATGTGTATGTGCATCAAGAAAAGATTAACTCAAAATGTATATGTTGGAACAAAAAACTTGTAATAACTAATGAATGTGTACCAAAAACCTATCAATACATAAGACTCAGTAGTCATCATAGAATATGACCTTGTTGTACATCATGAAGGGCAAAAACTAGAAGATGAGAAAAGAATCCACTACATCAAAGGATGAGAAATTGTAACTAATCACAAGATGAGTAACTGTAATCCAAAATTTTAGGATATCAACTAAAAAAAAGACCATAGATAAACATGAAGATTTGTCACTTGGTTTCTATAATGACACATGAATATCATAAGAAACCAAAATCTACAACTTTTAAGAACCAAGCGTATACCATTGTTCTGCTTCAACAACTGTTTGAAAGGATCACTGAAAAATATGAACCAAAAAGACAAGAAAGAATCAGTACATAGAGTAACCATCCAAATTTTATAAACGAGGCATGAACTGTAAACATGAATGCTCCCCCTGAAATGTTGCAAGAGATTGAAAAAAAAAATTCAAAAAAATAAGAAAAAACCAAAATTCTTGTCCAAATGTCAATATTACAACCAATGGATGGAACCACAATTGTAACGATGTCAAAGAAAATATTTGTCCATAGATTGAAACAACATACATATTTTCTATATATCAACATAGTGTTGACGGGGTTTTGCTAACCGGGTCCGCCAACAGTTATAAGTTGTCACCGGGTTCCGAGGAAACCGGCCAACTCCGCCTGCAAAGGTTGTCCAGGGGAAATAAATCCTCTGAGCCTTCAAGCACCTGGGTGTTGGGTCACGACAGTGCAGGGCTCGGTTGGGAGAGGTGACTATTTTCAAGGGGTATAGCTGGTTTCTTCAACTCATTTTATCCGGAAATTCGATCAAAGTAAGGTTTCCCCAAGCATCTACACTTAGCAAATAAAGCGAAAAAGATATTGCAGGGTTAGAAATAATTCATCTAACTACAGTCATGTTAAAATTTCTGGAACATCAATAATACTCTGATAAACTACACTAAATACCGAAGAAACACATAACCATCAGCTAGCATCTTATCAGTAGTGGGAGAAAAGAGTTCGTTAATCTACTTTAACATGAAATACCATTAACTCAGAAGCAGGAATGCCAACAACGTCATTGCCAAGAATTCTTCCTTCTTTATTAATGTTCCTTCCAGCAAGCACTGGTGCATTATACAATGGCGGCTCCAGGGGAGCATCTAACTATTGAGAACAAAATAATGGAGCATTGAGCTCTGCAACTTGAACAGAGAAATTACTTTGCTATTGCTATGGATAACAAAATCATCAATTTCGCCGACCCTTGGGAATGGGCCAGTTTGGCTACTTATACAACTCTCTTCTAACCCTAACCCTATTTACATCATGTTCCAATAAAATACAATATCTGAGGCCCGGTACTACCTGCGCCACCCTACAAAAGACCTGGAGATGGAATAGGTCTGCCATGTCAGAAGAATAAGACAAGAATATACCGCAGAAGAATCAGCCTCGAGAAGAGATCCAAAAAGGAAGAAGAAGAAAGTAGGTCCCCCGGGGACCGAGGCTACATGCCTCATAAATGGGAAATGCGGCACCCTGTCTCCAATGTGCCAGGTGTACCTCTGAGTGGTGCCTCGAGAAGACCACCCTGTCAGAAAACCAACTGTCGAGCCGACGCCTCCTTGATGTGGTCAACCACCTTCTGACAGTCTTAATTAACCGCTTCTGAAAGCGATCGGTCAGCCTTGGGGACCGGGACACAAATCGCTTTAAAGAATACAAAATTTTAGATCCAAGACTCCGGGATCTAGGAACTTTCGCCCCAAAAAGAATAAAGAATACTTAATGTGATTTTTCCCCAGCCTCCAGAGAAAGCTCAAGGTTGCTTATTATCGTTGAAGGCCTGAAGTAGGCGGAAAACGCCATCTTCATCTATATTTTTAAGGCTAGCCCTTCTGTGCCTGGCCACTACAACTTGTTCCCCCAGGTTTGGAACATTTTCTTTAAATTCATCCGCCATCCTCGCGGCGTCATGACCCTTAAGTATCATGCTGGTTAGTTTCGCCATCTGGGCCCCATCTATCCCTTCTGGGGATTGATACCGGGATTTCATTATTTCATCAAAACTCCCCAAAACTGAATCTTCGGGGGTATATGTATCTGTACTAAAGGGATCAGCCCCGAAAGCCTTTATCACAAAAGACTTATATAAATTAGAAGAATACTTTACAGTGTTTACCTTTTCTCACAAGGACTCTACCAGTTGCTTGGTTACCTCCAATGTGAGGTCAAGTCTGGAGTGCTGAGTTCTTACAAAGTCAAATGATTCCTCACCCAAAATTTCAGATTCAGAAATTATATCTTCTCCCAGAGTGAGGAGCTCTTTGAGCTCCACCTTCCATGCTTGGTAATTTTCGGCGTCACTCTCCCACTACTCAATAAGCACTTTCACAGTGGCCAGACTGCAGGTGTAATTCCCACAAGTGATTGGGAATGGAATGTTGGGTATCTTTTTAAGGGTGAAGAGGGTATGCACCTCCATCAGCTACCTGCAGTATTCCAAAAGCATGATCTTGTCCCCACAGTGTTTGGGAAACAAGTAGGGTTTCCCGGAGAAGCCGGCGACCCTAATGTATGTGTGCTGTTGGAATTGAATATAATAATGTCCATAATTTTGGACCAAGTTCATCGCCTCCGAGGACAGGCGGTATCTGGCATCCCGGGTGGGGGTAAGAAGATGGTAGTAAACGAACGAGTCGTTTACCCAATAGAAACTAGGGAAGCTGGCCTCCATTGAATCTGTGGGAAATGGTCCCACGGTGCTTTTTGTTCAAGGCCAATCCCGAGCACGCCATCTGTAAGTAGGTCGTTGGAGTGGGGCCTCTGCTGTGTTAGGGCCCAGAAGACATAAGAAGACATATAGAACTTCTTCTTCCTGTCTAGCTGAAGGAACTGGGAGTCGACGTGATTAGAAATTATTGCGGCCCAGTCGAAGAATTCTCCCTTGGTGGAGATGCCGAGGAGGAAATAGTACATCCATTTGGCAAACTCTTGGGCAGAGGGCTGCCCAAATACCTATGCTAATGCTATTATCCCCATCTGGATGCTCTTCTTGAATTCAAAGCGGGGAATTTCTATCTTCATCCTCTTTGGGTCCCTCTTTGGGGCCTTAAGCCAGTGGGTATTCATGTACACCTGGGCAGCATCCTCCAGTTGTGTAAATTGGTCCAAGGCGTCAGTCCTTATAACTACTGTGGCTCTGTCGAATTGTGGGATTTCTAATCCCACCCGGATTGTGTCTGGATCGAGGGATACCAGAGGAGTGGGGTATCCTATGGGTTTCATGGCTGCAAGCATAACAGCCCAAACAAAGGAGTTGTAGTTGGTTGCCAGCGTCAGGATAAGCTCCGATGACTGCACGGAGCATGGGAAGCAAGCTGCCTAGAGGATCTCGGAACCTCTGACGTTGATCACTAATTGATCTCCAGCCTGTCACTAGATGTGCATCATTTTTACCAAGGCCTGCATCTCTTCCCACGTTCTGATGCTAGTGTCGGTTATAAGTTTAACCTTGGACTCAATCTTTGAGCCCGTAATGACGTTGTTCTGCACAAACTTCATGGTGAGGGGTAGTTTCTCTAGGGCCCTTTTCATCTTGGACTTTACAGCTTCCCTGGTGGTCGTTGAGGGAAGTTCCAGACTTCCGGGCGGAGAGGATGGAGATGCTTCAGACATGATTGATAGATGACTTTCGGGAATCTGCAAGGCAGAGCGACCGTCAAAATATTTTTATCAAAATAAAATAGTTACTCCGGGGTCCAGAGATCTTACCACCGCGACGTTTGCTTTTCCTAAAAATTTAGTTTCATGCAAAGATATCTGAAAAGTAAAACACATCGTAAACTTAATCTTCATTAAACATCCGGGTCCAGGGATTTTATCATGCTCGGGGAAGACACAGGATGGACCGTGGTAAGGGACCCAAAGCCTAGGGAAATGACCATTAGCGAGAATATGTAAAAAGCTGAGTCATCACGCCCATGTGGGTGCCACGTGCGAAAGTATTAAATAGAAGTTATGGTGATGACGGCGGAGCCAACTGTCCAAATACGCGAAAAGTGGAAGCCACTTGGCTGGAATTGATTGTGCGCATGGGATATAAATGAAGTTCTGACAGAATCCATGGAGGAGAGGGAAAACTGCCTGTTTGAAACCAGCCAAGAGCTGAGCTTCAAACAGGTGGTTTTCTGCCTCGGAGCGAGCTCGGAGGCGGAAAACCAAAAACAGAAGCGACTCGACCAGCTTGCCAAGCCACCTAGAAGGATATACACAAAGTCAAGGGATATATATAAAGAAATGAGGAGGTATATACAGAGACCAAAAACAACTATATACATATATACATGAATATACGACATGGGATGACACTTGCAGGAAAACCAGACGAGGCAGAGACATATATACAGCTATCTACAAACTCTACAGATAGACCACTTTTGCACAGAGGGCAGACAAGCCTCTGGCAGAGCTGACCCACCAACGGGCGGTGAAACCAAAAAATAACAAACCAAAAAGACCAAAAAAAAATGAGACAAGACAAGCAAAAACAAACAAAAATACCAAACAAAAACCAGAGAGCGGAAGCAAAAATAGAGAAGCAGGAAAGCGGAAACACCAACCTGAGAATCGCAGAAGATGGAGGAAAAGGAGGATTTACCGTAGGAGCCCTGCAATGGATCAAGTTATCTGATGGTTAGAGTCACCACCATGAAGCACTCATACTTGCCTGAGAACAACTAAAAATGTTAAGCACTGATTACCACACACTCTCTACAAATGCTCTGTTAATCACTTTGAAATCGCTCCAAGTGCTTGAAGGTTTTAATCACAGTAAATATGAAAGTGACAGATAATTCCTATTTATACCCGTGGTAAAAGGTAATCCTCCTACTTCCGGAGATCTCTGGACAAGCAAAACCTTCAGACTCTGGGTCCGGGGATTCTTTGTGATATTATCCTTAAGAACATTATGACAAATAATCCTAGAGTCCAGAATCCGGTTTCCAACAAAAAGCAACCTCCGGGACCGGAGTCCCAGAGACGGAAAGCAAACAGACAAGACACAACGCCGGGGAAGAAAACCCCAGAGAAGGAAAACAAAAAAGGACAAACAAGGCAAGGCCGCAAGCAAAAAACAAAAAAGGGGAACCCAACATTTTGCACACAAAATGTAGGGACAGGGATGCATGGCATAACAAATGGTGACTATCTAGGACAAATGCCTAAACGCATTTGAGAACTATAGAATCTCTGGTTAGAAAAACTGGAACAAGCCGCCCATCAGAGCATCTGACAGGAAAAGAGAAACATATCTGAGAGAATCCAACCACACAGGAGTCAGTCCATAGTCTTTCATCAGTGGTTCCGTGTGTGCTTTGGAAGGAAATCAAGCTGATGACCTCTGGGAGGAATAGAGAAGAGGTACTAATCACATCGAACCAGTCATCAATTGCTCGTTTCCCCCGGAGGCCAGAGTTTTACCCCACTTTTCCTCTTTTTTTATTTCATTTGTTTCTGGGTGGGGAAGGCGGTACTTCTTTCACCATTAAGCTTAAGCTTAGCTAATTTTAATGGTGGTACTTCTTTCACCTATCCACCTATGCTTAGATGTTTGAAGAGAGGATAAAACTATGGACCCGGGGAGAATTTCTTTAGATTTTTAGACGTGGGTCAATCAATCAGTACAACCGATCTACCCCTGGTGTGTCCGATTACTTGTTCCTTGCATTACTATTTTGTTCACTGATTGCCAGACTCCCAGAGACAACACCCAATGGAGATTGCTCAAAATTTGCCATAACCCGTAAAACAACCCTGAAGACCGGGCTGACTCCACCATGCTAAAGATAGATTCTAAAGTTCACCATGCTGCAGACATTGTACCAGAGGCCAAATTTATGCGAAGCATTCCAATTCCTGCAAGACGGAACAAAACACCAGGACCGAAAGGAAACTAAAAATGAAAACAAAAAACAACGAAAGGGACTGTCCCGGAGGATAATCGACAAGGCTATTTACAAGGCAGGGCACCTCGCAACGAGACGCCCGGAAGGGATATTTACAAGCGGAAGGTTTTACATATAATACAACTTTGGACAAACATACCCTACTCAAAGTAGTGTTTGAGAAACTATCCATTAACAGGCAATGCGACAGGTTCCCCAGTCAGAGTGTTATGGTGGTAAGTATTTGCCCCGCAAATTTTTGAGATGAGGTATGGTCTGAGCCAGAGCCGTTGGAACTTGGTGTGTTTTCCTTTCTTCTCCCGGGCCTTGTCCCACAACAGGACCAGATCTGAGATCTAAAAAGCCTTATATTGGGCTCTTCTATCAAACCATCGCTTTACCACTGCTTGATGACGCGTGAAATGTTCAAGGGTTGCGTCTCTTTGTTCTTGTATCTGTACCAGATTTAAAAGTCGAACCTCCATGACATTGTCCTTGTTGCTAAATTCCTGCATAAACTATAAAACTGGGATCTGTAAGTTGACTGGGAATACAGGGTTCTGACCATAAACCAGATGGAATGGGGATGTTCCCAAGGCAGCCTTAATACAAATGCGATCTACCCAGAGGGCGAATTTCAACTTTTGGTGCCAATCCCGGGGATTTTGTTCTAACAGGTGTTTGATTACTTCAAGTAGATTTTTGTTTGTTGATTCAGCAACGCCATTTTTCTGGGGATAATAGTTGTTGGAGAACTTCAAAGTGATCTTCTGATTGTAGGTCCATTCGAGTAGCTGCGCCAAAGAAAATTTCAGACCATTGTCACATACCAAAGTAAAGGGCATTCCAAACCTTGTGACAATGTTTTCTTCCAAGAACTTGATAACTACGTCCGCCATGTTATTTTTGCAAGGTATAGCTCCAGACCACCGAGTACAGTAATCAGTAGCAGTAAGGATGTATAGGTGGTTGGTAGACGAGTTGGGGTTGATTTCTCTGATGAATTCAAATTCTCATTGGGCAAATGGCCTAGCCTCGTATACTGGTTGTAGAGGCATAGTCGGGTTACGCTCACGATGTGCCACGGTTTGGCAAGTGTGGCATTTCCTAACGTGAGTGTAAATGTCTTTGAATATACAGGGCCAATAGTATCAGGCCCGAAGGATCTGATGGGCAGTAGCATCAGCTGAGCCATGCCCGGTCCCAAACTGTTCGTGGAATTCATCAATCACTCTCACAGCCTGGTTTTTGTCGATGCACCAGAGGTACACTCCCTCATAGTTTCTGCGATAAAGCACAGATTTTTTGATCATGAAGTGAGTGCTTTTCATCCATAGGGCACAGTGTTTGCGGGGAGGTAACCCCTCTGGGCATTTATTGTTTAGCAACAAGTATACCAAATCGGTATACCATGGATCTTGGGTAATAGACTCCACTGTGTAAGTTTGACATTCTACATGGAGAGTCTCTTCTGCCATCGCCCGACTTAGTCCCTAGCCTTGGACTATCTTCATGGGCTGCATTTCTAAGTCATATTCCTAGAGGATGGCCATCCATTTCTCCCGTCTCTCGCCCAATTCACTCTGCATCAGCAGAGACTTAACGGCCTGGTCCGGGATGATAGCATGTACTTTGCTCTGGAGAATGTAGTGCCGTAATTTCTTCACGGCCCGAACTAGAGAAAAGGCCTATTTTTCTAGTGGTGAATACCAGACTTCGGTGTTCTTGAAGGGGGAACTCATGAAATCTATTGGTCATTCCTCCCCTTCAACCTTTTGGGTCAACACTGCCGCAGTGAAATGCGGCGAAGCAAACGAGTAAATGTAAAACGGAAGGGAATAGTCTGGACTAGCCAGAATATGTTCTTCTGTTATTGTTTGTTTAATTTGGGTGAATGCCCGCTTTGCTTCTGGACTTCACTCAATCTTAGTATCTTTCTTCATCATCTCATTGAGTGGTTTGACTATTTCTGTGAATCCTGTGATGAATCGTCGCACGAAGTTGATCTTTCCAAAAAAGGATCGCATCTCTTTCTTGCCGCTAGGCATCTGCAGATTTAGCAACACTTCAAATCTATCAGGGTCTATGGATATACCCTTCTCAGAGACAATATTCCCGAGCAACTTCCCCTCAGTGACCCCGAATATGCACTTCTTGGGGTTGAGGGATATTCCATACTAGCGACATCTTTCTCAGATCTGAGCGAGGTGGGCGGGATGATCACGCCTGTCCCAAGAGAAGATGGTCAAATCATCCATGTAGATGATTATGCACCGATTTACGAGGCCCTCAAATGCAATCTCCATGGCCTTTTGAAATGTAGCCCCTGCATTGATCAGACCAAAGGGCATTCTTCTGTACGTAAACGTTCCCCACTTAGTGGTAAACATTGTTTTCTCCCTACCTTTGTACTTGACCATGACCTGGTTGTACCCTGAATATCCATCCAAGAAGGACATCATCTGGGATCCATTTACTATTTGCAACACCTCATCCAATGAAGGGAGAGGGTGATTATCTTTTTTAGATGCCTTGTTCAAATTTTGGAAATCCACGCAAAGGCGGATCTCACCATTCTTCTTCCTGAAAGGAACCAAGTTGGCAACCCATGTAGTGTGCCGGATTGGAAAGATTATCCGGGCTGACAGTAGTTTTTCTACCTCTTGACGAATTAGAGGCTCTATTAGGGGGTTGACCGGTCTCTACTTTTGCCGAAAGGGCTTAGCATCAGGCTTCAGGGGTATGGTATGGGTCATGATGGATGTATCATACATTTTCAAGTCTTCATAACCCCAAGCGATTACATCAATGTATTCCCGGAGGACCGTGAGAATCTTTTCCTTTTCCTCAGGGGAGCAGGAGGTACCAATGTGAATGATCTTTTCTTCACCAGGTTGGCCGATGTTAATCTTTTCAAACTTTCCTCCCTCAGGGGAGGAAAACACCTTTTCACAGGCCCGGGGGTCTGAGTCGAAGTTCGTTCTAATGCAACCATCCCCTTTGGGATGGTGTTAGTGGGCAGGTCCATGATCCCATCGTCTTCATCACCCTACCCAGTATCGTCATGGTCTCTTTCCTCCACTATCTGATCCTCAAAGACACCAACATTTTCTATGAAGGCCAAGATGTGTTGATCATCCTCAAAGACCTGAAAGTGGGTGACATTATCTAGGATGGAGGGGGTGGGGACCATCTCAACTAAAAATCTCTAGAGTCGGGAGCCGGCCATTGGCTCAAGTGTGCTGGCCAAAACGGCAAGGGCATCTGGGACATAGTTTCGTCACCGAGGAATAAGGTCGATGCCAAAGGCATCAAAATCTTCAATAAGGCTCCAAGCCCGATTGCGGTAAGTGGCCAGCCTTTTATCATGACATGTATATTGACTCTGGATTTGTTTAACAATCAACTCAAAATCACCCAGAGCCCGGAGGTGGGTGATACCTTTCCTTAATGCAAATAAGAGTCCAAGGACCAAAGCCTTGTACTCTGTGACATTATTTGTACAGTTAAACTAAAGCCTGTAGGATGCGAGGAAGGACTTTCCTCGTGGGCTAATTAACTTGACCCCAGCCCCAAAGCCTTGTTTGGACTGGGACCCATCGAACTTAAGGGTCCATAAGTCATTGTCTGTAATCTGGGGTCAGGGAGGGGGAGTTTTCTTTGGATTATTGTTGGGGGACTTGGGGACCCCTTCCCAGACTACCGACGTGAAAGTAGAATGTTCCTCCAGAGTTTTCTGAATTTGGGATTCCCAGGGAGATGGCACCAAAGGAGTGCATCCCATAGGAGCACTGGGTCCCAGAGAATCAGTTGCATGTTGCCTGTTCTGGAGGGTATCAAGGTGCCGGTTGGCGATCAAAAGGCATGGCCCACACTCGAGCTCTGAATGTTTTTGGTAGTGCACTCGGCACCAAGTTCCAGACAGGAGGGTGGTAAGGGTTGCTATGGTGCCTTGAGAAGCAATTTCTGCTCTCATCTTTTTGTCCAAGTCTTGGGCTCTCTGTAGTACAGTGGGATCTTCTCCAGGGATGAAATCAAATGTTAAAATTTTAAAAGGTTTGTACACCCCTAGGGAAGTCTCGGAGAAAAAGACTTCGTTGACCCTCCCCACCTCGGTAAGGGCCTATTTCATCTGGGGTTCACTTTCAACCCGGATCTTATTGGATTCTCCTTCCCATGGTAGCCATAAGTGTGTGAAGTCGGTCAAAAAGTATCCATTCAAGGACTTAGACCAATTCTAACTTAGTAACATCCCGTAAGTCTCTGGGATGTCCACCACTTGGATGTCAATGATGCTGGCTATCCTGGGGTCCTGGATAAGATGTATCTGGACATTCTTCAATTCCCCCACCATTTTCATAGCAGTCTTATCCAACTAGATTACTGCACCACTAGATGGGGTGGGGTGGAATCCAAGCTTCTGACAAATGGACAAGGGCGTGATGTTACCTGAAGCTCCAGAATCCACTAGGCAATTATGTATATTTTTTCCATGTAAATTCAGGCCTAGTAAGAAGGGAGGATCCTCATTGTTCCCCCGGAAGAAAGCTGCATTAGCATCTTTGAATGAGACAGTCTTGGGCGGGCGGCTGACAGCTTCCAGGTTTCCCAAGAGCTTCAAAAGAGACTTCTTCTGCTCGGGACAGTTCAAAAAAACCTCCATCAAGGTCATGGAGGTAGTGGTCTGCTCTAACGCCCTCATAATATCGAATCTTCCCCCCAGGAATTGGGAATTCTTCATGAGATCTTTTGCTTGGTTAGAGCTAGGACCTTTTAGAGGGACGGGTCGGTCATTTGCATTGTTCCGGGGAGGAGGAGTATCTTTGGTAGGGGGTGCAGGCGTGTAAACTGGTCCTTTACCAACCTGACTCTGAGTATTGTATGGAGTCCACGGGTTAGTAAAGGTGTTGGCCTCGAAGGGCAGAATGGATTCGTCAAAGAATCCTTGCAATTCAGATTCTTCTTCATCTTCTCTGGAAGTCCCGAAGAAGATGGTGACACAGGTGAAGGCACTATGGGTTGTTTTCTGGACAGGAGGTTCTAGAGGGGTAGTATTGTGCGACTACTGCCTGTCCAGCTGGGAGATCATGATGACCTTTTCCAAAGTGGCACAATTTACCTCGTTGTGAGAACCAGTGTCGTGCAATCTACACTAGTTAGTCATGGGCTGGAAATCTACGACTAGCATAAAATGTGATGGTCCAGCACCATTTTGGTTGGCATTTTGGTTCGGAGGCAGGCCTCCGGTATTTGTGTTATTGTTCCATTATTGCTGATTGGGCCTAGGCCCATTGTTGAAGTTTCTCCCTCTAGAATTGTTGTTTTGTTGGCCGGAGAAAATGTTTCCCCTTTGGGAATTCAAATTCTGGGGCGCGTAGGACCCCGCCTTCAGTTGGCCCATGTCCATGGTCAAGGTGGACAACATTCGCCGGAGGGATTCAACCTCGGTGGTCAACTGAGTGTTTATGTCACAATGTGATGGCTGTTGTTGTTGTTGGCCTCCTGGGAAGGCAGCAGTATTAGCCAAAGTCAAGGGCAGAAATCCTCCATCCGCGGGCAACTGAAAGAAGGGTGCTCTATATGGTTGTGTCTGAGGTTGCTGCGCTTGCTGCGGCTGATTCCAAGGGAAGACTTCCAGACCCGGCACCGCCTGGGTCTGCGATGGGTAAATGTACCATGTCTATTGGTCTATCAAGGGTGGCGGGGGATTCATTGCTATCGAAGGGGAACCTATTGCCAGATTGGGGTTGTATCCCCTAGCATATGCAATTCTGCTGGGAATCATGTTGAAAGGCATGTTTTTCCCAATCCCTCCTGGGGATTTGTTGAGACCACAGGACAACTCTAGGGCTAGGTTGTAGACTTTTGCCAAGGTGTCCCGGTCGCCCGCGGCAGTTGTTCTCCAAAGGAGAGTGGCAATGAAAGGGTCCATCGCATTAAGATAGTTTTATATGGTTACCTCTGGGGATGGAATGAAAGGGCCCGTGCACCGCTTCAGGGTGTGCTAGAACCTATGGTTGAATGCTGCAAGAGGTTCATTGGGTTCCTTTCTAATAGAGATGAACTAGCTATGGGACCAGGCTGGGTCTACATGCACGTGAAAGGCAGCCAAGAAGGCATCCTCCATGTCCTACCAAGTGTTTATGGAGTTGGCAGGCAAGTTAAGGTACCAGTTCAACTCGCTTTGTCCTAGGGACAAGGGGAACATACGGGTCACAACATCTTCATGTTGGATATGGTGTCGGTTCATGGCATCTTTGTATGCCTGTAAGTGTTCTTCTGTGGTCTGTGAGCCTAGGTGCTCATATCGCAGGCAGATCTTCTCCAGGTGAGAGGGTAAATCATTGGTTGCGCCCAGAAAAGTGCCCATTGGGGACCCATTGTTTTTGAAGTACACAGCCATTGGGGGAACTATATGTTGGGAAATTTGGGTACTGGCTCTTGGGACTGTTTGGGGAGTTTAGGTATTTGGATGTATGGTAAATCCCAAAATAATAGTGGCTGGTAGGATTTTCGAGGTCCATTTCTTTCGAGCAGGGGGCTCGAGCTTGACAAATCTTTTGGGATTCAGGGCAGACCTAAGGACTCTTTCAAATTTTGCTGGGGAAAAAGACCCAATCCCACTGAAGGCTTGTCTCCTAAAACTACAACTCAGGGAACCCTCAGGAGGTGTAAAATTGGAATCTTGGGAGGGGGACGAGTTCATGCCCTCCTTCTAGCGCCAATTTCTATTGATGAGGTTTTGCTGACTGGGTCCGCCAACAGTTATAAGTTGTCACTGGGTTTCGAGGAAACCGGCCAACTCCGCCTGCAAAGGTTGTCCGAGGGAAATAAATCCTCTAGGCCTTCAAGCACCTGGGTGTCGGGTCACGCCGGTGCGGGGCTCGGTTGGGAGAGGTGACTATTTTTGAGGGGGATAGTTAGTTTCTTCAACTCATTTTCTCTGGAGATTCGATCAAAGTAAGGTTTCCCCAAGCATCTACACTTAGAAAATAAAGCGAAAAAGATACTGCAGGGTTAGAAATGCTTCATCTAACTATAGTCATGTTAAAATGTCTGGAACATCAATAATACTCTGATAAACTACACTAAATACCGAAGAAACACATAACCATCAGCTAGCATCTTATCAGTAGCAGGAGCAAAGAGTTCTTTAATCTACTTTAACATATCAGAGTAAAAGACATAAAGAACATCAAAACGTGAAATACCATTAACTCAGAAGCAGGAATGCCAACAACGTCATTGCCAAGAATTCTTCCTTCTTTATTAATGTTCCTTCTAGCAAGCACTGGTGCATGATACAATGGCGGCTCCAGGGGAGCATCTAACTATTGAGAACAGAACAATGGAGCATTGAGCTCTGCAACTTGAATAGAGAAATTACTTTTCTATTGCTATGGACAAAAAAATTATCAATTTTGCTGACCCTTGGGAATGGGTCAGTTTGGCTACTTATACAACTCTCTTCTAACCCTAACCCTATTTACATCATGTTCCAATAAAATACAATATCTGGGGCCCAGTACTACCTGCGCCACCCTACAAAAGACCTGGAGACGGAATAGGTCTGCCATGTCAGAAGAATAAGACAAGAATATACAACGGAAGAATCGGCCTCAAGAAGAGAGCCAGAAAGGAAGAAGAAGAAAGTAGGTCCCCCGGGGACCGAGGCTACATGCCTCATAAATGGGAAATGGGGCACCCTGTCTCCAATGTGCCAAGTGTACCTCTAAGTGGCACCTCGAGAAGACCACCTTGTCAGAAAACCAACTGCCGAGCCGACGCCTCCTTGATGTGGCCAACCACCTTCTGACAGTCTTAATTAACCACTTCTGAAATTGACCGGTCGACCTCGGGGACTAGGACACGAATCGCTTTAAAGAATACAAAATTTTGGATCCGGGACTCCGGGATCTAGGAACTTTCACCCCAAAAAGAATAAAGAATACTTAATGTGAGTTTGCCCCGGCCTCCGGAGAAAGCTCAAGGTTGCTTATTATCGTTGAAGGCCTGAAGTAGGTGGAAAATGCCATCTTCATCTATATTTTTAAGGCTAGTCCCTCTGTGCCTGGCCACTTCAACTTGTTCCCCCAGGTCCAGAACATTTTCTTTAAATTCATCCGCCATCCTCACGGTGTCATGACCCTTAAGTATCATGCTGGTTAGTTTCACCATCTGGGCCCCATCTATCCCTTCCAGGGATTGATACCGGGATTTCATTATTTCATCAAAACTCCCCAAAACTGAATCTTTGGGGGTATATATATCTGTACTAAAGGGATCAGCCCCGGAAGCCTTTATCACAAAAGACTTATATAAATTAGAAGAATACTTTATAGTGTTTACCTTTTCTCACAAGGACTCTACCATTTGCTTGGTTACCTCCAACGTGAGGTCAAGTCTGGAGTGCTGAGTTCTTACAAAATCAAATGATTCCTCACCCAGAATTTTAGATTCAAAAATTATATCTTCTCCCAGAGTGAGGAGCTCTTCGAGCTCCACCTTCCACGCTTGGTAATTTTCGGTGTCACTCTCCCACTACTCAATAAGTGCTTCTGCCTGATGAATGACTTGTCAGGCTGTGTACAAATCTGGGAGAGTGGATGCCAGGAAATGCTGGGTGTTTCCTATCTGTAGGGCGACCCAATCGTCCACTGCTTGGGCTTTCTTTTTCATTACTCGCAGGGAGTCTATGTCACTCTGCGGTAATTCCTTTGATATGGGGGTCTTTGGAGGAGCGGCATTAATGGGTCAGGCCAGCTCAGTAAGCAATCCCATAAGGTTTGCATTCTTTTCTTTTTTAGCTTTGAGCCTCTGGGCCTCTTTCTCATATCGGGCTTCTACTGCCCTTGCTGCCTCTTTTAGCAAGTCTACCTCACCTTTCTTTCCCCTCTTGCCTAGGATTACCTCTGCAACATTGTAGTTTGCGGGATCTGCGGTTGCTTCATCGGCGTTTGGGGGAGGTGTTGCCACCACGGAAACCATTTCTTTGCCCGGCCCAGTTTGAAGAGTATGAACTGTCCAGGCTTTCTTTTCTTTTGGCGGGGCCTGAACTTGGGCCATCATCTCGGCCAGAGAGAGGAACCACTGTAGTGGATTGAGCCTTTCTTTTCCTACTTTCTACGAGCCACTGAGGGGGGAGGGGTGGCCTTCCTGCCAAAATTTGTTCCCTTGATTCTTCCCCGGTGTTTTGTGGCTGTGACTCCTCGGTGGCATGGACCTCATCCGTTCCTCCCCCGGCCCCAACTTCTTCCGCAGCAATATTCTTTTCAATCTCCATCTCCTCAGCCAAGTCCTATATGTCAACCACTGGGTCTGGACCCTAGTAGGCTTCCTCAGGGATTTCTTCTTCAAGCTGCATTTCCTGTGGCTCTTCTTCTTCTGTCGGGGCTTCCTTCTCAGTTGGTACCTCTTTTGGTAGGAGGGGAGGTATTGGGCCAAGATTTAGAGTTTGGGCCGCTGTGATCACCTACCCGAAGGTCACCCCCGGCAGTGGCCCTTGGAACATAGCGGCTGGGGTTACAGTTATTCCCGAAGGTCCAGTTCCCCCAGTGGATGCCATTTGTTCACTCAGTTTTTGTTGGTCCACTCCCGAACCTTGCATTGCTTGAGCCCCGGAGATAATCTCCGGCTCTGGCTCCTTTTCTTCTACCTGTTGTTCTTGTGCAGGCTCTTGTTCCACATCTTCTTGCTCCGTGGCCTCTTGTTCTTTCCCCGGGACTTCTACCCCTACTTGCGTATCATCCCCCTGCAAGTTGCCAAACAAATCAGCCACAAATACATCAAATTTCTCTTCCGAAGGGGGACTAGCGAGGACCTCTGCAAGCTCTGTTTCTTTCTCCAGCTCCAGGGAACTGGAAGAAAGGATCTCCACTTCTTGGGGGAGGGATTTCTCCAGCACTGGTACCAGCTCTGCTTTGGCCTATCTGATGTGCTTCCTCTTCCTCTGGGTAATCAAAGGTGGCCCTTCATTGGCTATTTCCGCTGCCTCCATGGGATCCACCCCCGTTTCCTTTACTGTTAAGGCTCGCAGGGACGGGGAGGAAGAGGGACAAATTGGTCCAGCCATGAGCGGGGGAGTGGCCAACCTCGTTATTAACTGCTCCCTCAGGGAGGCCACCACAGATTGCTTGATCTGCTCTTGTATAGGGACTTCTTGCACTGGAGGGGTCATTTCTATCCCTTTTCCCTTATCTACGCCCTGTGAAGAAGTCCCAGCCCCCGGGGTCAATTTGGGTCCCGGCTGTGGTGTTAACCTTGGCGCCAGTCGGGGAGCTTGACGAATACTCCCGGGGCACACCTTCTTGAAATAGGTGTGACTTCGCTCGACCACCTCCCGAGTGAAGTCCTTGATCATGGGCCCCTCCTGGGCGGCCCAATCCATTGCTGGCAGAGCCATTTTATCGATCCCCTTGGCCTTGTACTGGGGATCGATGGTGGGGGCGGTGTCCAAGAAATTCTCTGGGAACCTCCAGAGTTTCAACAATTGCATCATTCCGGCCGTCATCCTAACATAGTGTCGGCTTCACACCTCCACATCATCTTGGCAATCTTCCCAGAAGTCCTCCATATGTATATGATGGGGCTCTGAAGCCCGGGGTAGTGTCGTTGCTATTTTCCCATGCGGATCAAAGTTCTTCCATGCCAGATAGAATTCTTGCAAGATATAACTTTTTAGCTCATTGTCTGCCTCCTTCACAGTGGCCAGACTACAGGTGTAATTCCCACAGGTGATTGGGAATGGAATGTTGGGTATCTTTTTGAGGGCGAAGAGGGTATGCACCTCCATCAGCTACCTGCAGTATTCCAAAAGTATGATCTTGTCCCCATAGTGTTTGGGCAACAAGTAGGGTTTCCCGGAGAAGCTGGCGACCCTAATGTATGTGTGTTGTTGGAATTGAATATAATAATGTCCATAATTTTGGACCAAGTTCATTGCCTCCGAGGACAGGCGGTATCCGGCATCCCGGGTGGGGGTAAGCAGATGGTAGTAAACGAATGTGTCATTTACCCGGCAGAAACTGGGGAAGCTGGCCTCCCATTGAATCTATGGGAAATGGTCCCATGGTGCTTTTTGTTCCAGGCCAATCCTGAGCACGCCATCTGTAAGTAGGCCGTTGGAGTGGGGCCTCTACTGTGCTAGGGCCCAGAAGACATAAGAAGACATATAGAACTTCTTCTTCCTGTCTAGCTGAAGGAACTGGGAGTCGACGTGATTAGAAATTATTGCGGCCCAGTCAAAGAATTCTCCCTTGGTGGAGATGCCAAGGAGGAAATAGTACATCCATTTGGCAAACTCCTAGGCGGAGGGCTGCCCAAATATCCGGGCTAATGCTATTATCCCCATCTGGATGCTCTCCTTGAATTCAGAGTGGGGAATTTCTATCTTCATCCTCTTTGGGTCCCTCTTTGGGGCCTTAAGCCAGTGGGTATTCATGTACACCCGGGAAGCATACTCCAGTTGTGTAAACTGGTCCAAGGCGTCAGTCCTTGTAACTACTATGGCTCTGTCAAATTGTGGGATTCCTAATCCCGCCCGAAATGTGTCTGGATCGAGGGATACCAGAGGAGTGGGGTATCCTATGGGTTCTGTGGCTGCGAGCATAACAGCCCAAACAGAGGAGTTGTAGTTGGTCGCCAACGTCAGGATAAGCTCTGGAGACTGCACGGAGCATGGGAAGCAAGCTGCTTGGAGGATCTCAGAACCTCCGACGTTGATTGCTAATTGATCTCTAGCCTGTTGCTGGATGTGCATCATTTTTACCAAGGCCTGCATCTCTGCCCACGTTCTGACACTGGTGTTGATTATAAGTTTAACCTTCGACTCAATCTTTGATCCTGTAATGACGTTGTTCTACACAAACTTCATGGTGAGGGGCAGTTTCTCCAGGGCCCTTTCCATCTTGGACTTTACAGCTTCCCTGGTGGTCGTTGAGGGAAGTTTCAGACTTCCGGGTGGAGAGGATGCAGATGCTTCAGACATGATTGATAGATGACTTCTAGGAATCTGCAAGGCAAAGCGACCGTCAGAATATTTTTATCAAAATAAAATAGTTACTCTAGGGTCTGGAGATCTTACCACCGCGACGTTTGCTTTTCCTGAAAAGTTATTTTCATGCAAAGATATCCGAAAAGCAAAACACATCGTAAACTTAATCTTCATTAAACATTTGGGTCCGGGGATTTTATCATGCTCGGGGAAGACACAGGATGGACCGTGGTAAGAGACCCGAAGCCCGAGGAAATGACCGTTAGCGAGAATATGTAAAAATTTGAGTCATCACACCCACGTGGGCGCCACATGCGAAAGTATTAAATGGAAGTTATGGCGATGACGGCGGAGCCAACTGTCTGAACGTGTGAAAAGTGGAAGCCACTTGGCTAGAATTGATTTTGCACATGGGATATAAATGAGGTTCTGACAGACTCCATGGAGGAGAGGGAAAACTGCCTGTTTGAAACCAGCCGAGAGTCGAGCTTCAAACAGGTGGTTTTCTGCCTCAGAGCGAGCTTGGAGGCAAAAAACCAGAAACAGAGGCAACTCGACCAGCTTTCCAAGCCACCTGGAAGGATATACATGAAGCTGAGGGATATATACAAAGAAACAAGGAGGTATATACAAAGACCAAAAACAACTATATACATATATACATGAATATACAATGTGGGACGATGCCTGCGGGAAAACCAGACGAGGCAGAGACATATATATAGCTATCTACAAACTCTACAGACATACCACTTCTGCATAGAGGGCGGACAAGACTTTGGCAGAGCCAACCCACCAATGGGCGGCGAAACCAGAAAACAACAAACCAAACAAGACCGAAACAAAATGAGACAAGACAAGCAAAAACAAAAAAAAAGACCAAACAAAAACCAAAGAGCGGAAGCAAAAACAAAGAAGCGGGAAAGCGGAAACACCAACCTGAGAATCGCAGAAGACGGAGGAAAAGGAGGATTTACTGTAGGAGCCCTGCAATGGCTTGAGTTATCTGACGGTTAGAGTCACCACCATGAAGCACTCATACTTTCCTGAGAACAACTGAAAATGTTAAGCATTGATTACCACACTCTCTGCAAATGCTCTGTTAATCACTTTGAAATCACTCTAAGTACTTGAAGGTTTTAATCGTGGTAAATGTGAAAGTGACAGATAAGTCCTATTTATACCCTAGGTAAAAGGTAATCCTCCTCCTTTCGGAGATCTCCGGACAAGCAAAACCTCTGGACTCCGGGCATGGGGATTCTTCATGATAATATCCTTAAGAACATTATGACGAATAATCCCAGAGTCTGGAATCTGGTTTCCAACAAAAAGCAACCTCCGAGACCGGAGTCCCAGAGACGGAAAGCAAACAGACAAGACACAACACCAGGGAAGAAAACCCTGGAGAAGGAAAACAAAAAAGGATAGACAAGGCAAGGCCGCAAGCAAAAAATAAAAAAGGGGGACCCAACATTTTGCACACAAAATGTAGGGACGGGGATGCAGGGCATAACACATAGTTCTACATCAAAGGAGTATGGAAAACTTGAACCAATGAAAGACAAACAAGTATCAAAATAGGATGATACCAAGACACGTGTCTCATAAAACAAGGTTTTGAATGTATTTTGTGAGCTCTTAGTAGATCTTCAAATATTGAGACTTTTACAAACAAAAACAATATTTTCCTACACGACAAAAATCATGCTTGTACACCTTGTTGAACCAGAAGTTTTCAAGTAGCATGCTAATGCAGTAAACAATAATCAAGATACTAGAAAATATATATATCATCAGAATAATAGAGAGAAGATCCTTCAAAAAACATTGAGTTTCAGAGGAAAGGACATAGCTCCCCCTAAAACCAAGCCACTCCCTAGGAGGAAAAGGAGAATGGAATAACTCTCAATTTCTATCTTGAAGCTACCACTTGTGCCTGTGTGTCTAAGGTATCATAAGTTGGAATACAATGAAAATTATAGAGCCCCAAATTATTTGTTAAACCCAGTGAGATTCTTGTCATAAATCCTGATATTTTCTTTATTTTGTCATAATTTTCTAACTTATTTCTTAGCCAGTCAAGATTAGAATTCAATTTATGACATTCTTCTATTTTAAGCTTTAATTCTTTCTCAAGACCTTTTTCAAATTATTTTTTTTCTTTAAGTTGTCTTCTCAGGTTAACAATTGTCTCAACTACATTTTTGAATTGACAAATAAAATTTGCATCCCCCTCACAAATCTATTTTTTCTAGCTTATAAATTCTCTTTCAAAGAGCCTTTATTTCTTTGAGAGCGCAGATTAACTCTCTTTCATAATCTATCTAATCACTATTTACCTTATACTCATCTTTTGGTTTTGCATTTACCACAACTATTCCTACAAGACAAGTTTCATCTTAATTTTCACAATTAGAAATGTTTTTCAAATTATATACATTACCTTATTTTCTTATGCCTGTTACGATAGTTCTTCCATAATTTTCAATGATTTGACATCTTGAAGCAATGAATTTTACTATGAGATTATTATCACAAATCTGACTTACACTGATAATATTGTGAGTCATACCTTCTACAAAATAGACATCATTCATAGGGGTGACACTATCCAAGAATATGGTGCCTTTCCCTTTTATCTGAACACAAGAGCTATTGCCAAACCTTATTGTTTCGCCAACAAATTTTTCATATTCAACAAATTTGTTTTTGTTTCCAATCATATGATGAGAGCATCCACTATCTGCAATCCAAATATCTTCTATTTGAGTATATTGGATTGTTTAGACAGTCAAATCCTCAGTTTTTACATCAGTTTTCTTGGGTTTTCACACTAACCTTACTTTGTCAAATTTAGAGTGCACCTTGTGATGTCTATTAGTGTTATTTTCTTGAAGAATGGAAGTATTACATAATTTGGCTATGTGCATGAACTTTCCACAGTTGTAGAACTTTAGTTGGTTCAGGAATTTAAACAAGCTTCCATTTACAAGACTATTCCCTCTTCTAAACATAACTTTACATTTATTTGTCTTATGTCCATATTGATTATAGTTAAAGCAATGGCCAAATAAATGCAAGTTAGATTTTAAAAAGTTAGCTTTACCATCAAAAGCATCAACATGGTTCTTAGGGTTTGAGCATTCTCCTTTTAGAATATTTTTGCCTTTAGAATCTCTTTCGTCATTTGAAAGATTTAGTTAACATGGATCAGAATGATTTCGTAAGGCAACATTTTTTGTCTCTAGGCTACAACATTCCTTTCTTTTAGTTTCTAGTTGAGTTTGTGTTTCTTCAAGAATTCTTTTGCTCTCTTCAAGTTGAAGTTTCAAATCTGAAACTTGCTTTTCTAATCCACCAATTTTGTGAATTAGATTATCAGTATCATTATGCTTTTGATTTTTCTGCACTAGTTCTTCCTTTTTTTAGTTTTTTAATTTCATTTAGAGCACATGTATGTTCACCTTCAAGGTCAGCTTCAAAAATAGATTCATTGTCTAAATCAATAGTATTCAAACACTCAATACTCATAAATAATGTCTCACCTCCTTCTTCAATAGATTTAGATTTTCTTTTTCTTGAAACTATTTTTCTTTTTGAAATTGAATTGTTTCTTTTTCCCTTGTTTTCTATTGTCTTCTTCATCACTGTCAAGATCCTTGTTAGGGCACTGAGAAACATAATGCCCAGTTCTAGTACAGAAAAAACACTTGAAGGGTAATTTACCATTATATTTACCTAATCCTCTTCTTAATTTACTTAGAAAAGTGGATTCACTATCATCAAGTTTCTCCGAGTCAGAGCTTGCATCAGTTTTGATAGAATTAAAAATAGTCTCTTTACTAAGAGGATTATCATTACTAATCCTCATCTCATAGGTTGTGAAGATGTCATGTAAAGCATCAAGGTGACCTTGTTTATATATCTTTCCTCTATGGAAGATATTTTGGAATCATTTTTAGGTGTCAATGATCTCAACACCCTCTTAACCACAGTAGTTTCTTCTAATTTTTCTCCTAAACCATGGATAGAGTTCACTATTTCTTGAAATCTTGGAAAGTAATCTACAATGTTTTCTTCATCAGTCATTTTCAGGCCTTTAAACTTGGCTCTGAATGTTTGTAGTTTGGTTTCCTTTACTTTTTCATCTCCTTCATAAATACTAGACAAATTATCCCAAATAGATTTGGCATTATTACAATCCATGATCTTAATTAGAACATCATTAGTTAAACCACAAAAAATGGCATTTGAGGCCTTTGCATCACATTCATAGGCTCTCTTCTCATCTTGGGTAGTAGGTGGAGTTGTGATGAGCTATAACTAATTAAATGTTTGAAAATGTTAAGTTGATGATCACCAAGACTTAGAAAATTAATCCAAGACATTAAATTAGTTAATGTATTGTATTGTCATTGATGTCAACTTGATATAATTGTATGGTCATGGACATACTTCTAAAGACTTCAAAGAACCGATGAATCAAAGGCTATGATATTAGTAATGCATATAAGTAAAGTATTCACAAAGTGACTGTATACATCGATGGAGTGCACACCGACGGACAGAGTAAAAGAGCAAAGTCACAGTGTTACCCAACTAGCAAATTCATAGCATTACCGATGAGAAAAGTCATAGTGTTTCCCGACAAGAAAAACACAGTGTAACCTGATGGAGAGAATTACAATGTTTCCCGACAGTCGGAGATCCCGAAGTCAACTGAAGCCACACCGACAAAACAGTCAATTGTCACCGATGACTAATTGAAGTATTGACCGATAAAAATAGAAAGTTCAGAAATGACAAAATGCTTAGTTGTCAAAAGATAAAAATACACTAAACTGATACTTATCATTATTTTAATTGACAAGATAAAGTCGGAGATAAGTAAAGGTTTTAAAGCTACTTTGTCCAGTTGGCAAGAAGATCTCTATGAGATAAAACTAGATTTTTGCTTTAAATCTAATTGGTGAGAATTGTGGATCACACCAAAATCAAGAAAGCCAAGAAACGGTGAAATCATGTTTATATAAGAAACAAGCTAATTCAATATGAATTAGGGGAGTGAATAAGAGAATAGATGCTGAAGAGATTCTGAAGGAGAAGAAAGTCTTCATTCAAACCTGATCATTCAAGCTGAGGAAAGAGCTAAATTATGTAGACACCGACAAAAAGAGAAATAGCATCACAGAGTAGAACAGTGTGGTGCAAAGGTATTGAATTGATAACATTGATCAGAAAGGTAATGCACTTACAATAGATCAGAAAATCTGCAATTCAAGTTATATATGTGAACAGATCAATTTACTGTTTCAGTTTAACCATTGAAGCATCAAGTCTCTTAACCGAACAGGACTTAAAAGTCTTTTGTAATTGAGATACATCCCAAGGAGTATCAAAAAGTTTGATCATAGAAAGTAGCATTGGATATGCCCGATACCTATTGACAGGCCAAGTGAGTGTTTGATCAAGGATGGTAGCATTAGATGTTAGATACTAGGTGAAAACCTATTCTTTAAAATCCTCTAACAAGGTCACACCTAACAGTGTGTTTGTAACCTTTAACAGGGTTGGCTCTTCACCGAGCTCACTTCAGAAGAGTAAAAATTTGGGGTACCGGTCCCAGTGGGTTTTCCCTTAACAGGTTTTCCATGTTAAAAATCCATGTGTCATGTGTCTATGAGTCATTACTTTATTGTTTTGCATTTCACATAAGTCATTCTGGATTGATCGGTATACACTAGTTATTTATTGTGTTTCGGTAAATAGAAGACTGCTTATCGGTAAACATACAGTAGAAGGTTTTACAAAGCATTCTGACAAGTAGTAATTTGATATAAGTATTTCAAGGAATTCATCTTGCAGGACTAAAGATAACTAGAGGTATAAATTTGTGGTACTAAGTTTGAAGGGTTGATTTAAGGATTAATTTTTGAGGCCACTGATTCACCCCCCCCCCCCCCCCCCACNCCCCCCCCCCCCCCCCTAACAAGGTGTACTAATGTATGTGTTTTCTACAGCTGACACCACTTCATACCCTAAAGATGTTAAGTGGCATTTCATCCTACATTACCAGAAAGCATAGCATGTACCATCAAATAATGGTGCTTTGGAACTACAGAGACCTTCTTGACTTTTCATGACTGATACTCCACTACCATAAATCCCTTATGTTGATTAGACTTATGATACCACTTGTTGGAGTATGGAGGACACTGAGAGGGGGGTGAATCAGTGTCCTAGAGTTCTCAAACTCTTTTTCAATAAGTAGTTCTTATGAACTAAATCTCATAACAATATAAATTACATCAAAATAATGATGCAATAAGATCAACTAAACAATCAAAAAGAGCTCATGCAAGATTAAGTGGCAATGATTTTCACGAGTAGAAAACCTCACAGGAATGAAAAATCACTCAAAAATTCCTCGCTCGCTTATGAATCAAAATCCCAGTTTACAGAGCCTCACTTGCTTAATCTTTTTAACTGGGAAATAAATGTGCCTCACTAGAAAATAGAAAATGCCTCACTGGAAAACAATACTAAAATCAAATATGCAGTGTATGAGATTCGGTCCACAACATTTCATCTTCCTGAATATCTCATTAAACTTGAGATTCATGTTTACAAATAGTCATGGAATGTATACACCATAATAGTTGAAAGACACATCATGAAATGTATACACTATGCTCTCAAAATGATAAGATATAGTGAAGACATTAATTTTTCCATTAGTATGCAAAGGCAAAACGGTTCTTTGAACAATCAGTAACACTACACCGAAAGACAGGCTTACAGTGTAAACTGAAAGTACAAACCAAAAATGCTGATAGAGGAACCCGACAGAGCAAGGGAACCTGACAGATAGTTCACAGAAGGAACACTAAAAGACTTTCATGAGCAACCCGAGCATCAGACATTGAAAGTCAGTTATATCCTAAAATGGTGGATCTGACTTCCACGTCAGATAAAATGGTTATGTTTTATATTTAGAGTTTTGATTTGATTTAAAACCATTTCTTAAGGGACAAGAAAGATAATTTTAATTGTTTTAATCAGTCTAACTGATTAAAAACATGCAAACTAGGAGATCAAGGTCAAGTTGTAAACCTTCGATCATAGAGTTATCTTTGTAATACGTGAAACTAAAATAGGTCAATCTATTGTATAAATAGATGTGTAATCATTCATTTCAAAAAGGATGAGAGGATGAAAGTAGCCAAGGAGCACATCTATGGATCAGACTAAAAGTTTCAAGAAGCATAATAGCAAAAGATGAATTTGGTTATCAAGAACCAAGAATCAAGGCTACCGAGCAACAGAGGTATTAATCAATCACATTAGGTGATACTTTGTACCTATTATTTTAATGGATCTATAATTAGCAATTGAAGATTTCATACACTCTGGTCAATGAGTATTTTTGTCTACATTCTAACAAGTGTAGCAAATAGAATAAATCCTTTCAAGAAAGGTGGATTTAACAATCCTTTGTAAATCTCTTAACTAAGTGCACACTAAATATTTTTGCTAAAGATCTTGTATCATCTTAAAATGGAAGCACTTCCATGTTAAGAGTGTTTAGCCCTCCTTAGGGGATGTTTTTGACCTCTTCCATATCATCATCTCGTTTCTGCATCATCTCAAGCTTCTGTGCTGGTCCAAGACCCTGATTGGGCCTCTCCAGGCACCTCCTACCCCACCTGGCATATTTTCCAAGGGTTCTGACCCCCAAGGTTAGGATTGACCTCGACCCTAACCTGAGTCCCCCTTTCAAATTGGGAAATTTTTTGGCTGTCGGGGTTCATCAAAAATTTAGTTTTCCCGCTTTCAGGTCAGTTGTTTCGGGTTTCGAACAATTTATTCCTAAATTATATTTAATATAGGTCATTTTCTAGGGGCATGGGTCTAATTAGAATTTAATTATCCTATGTAGGCCTCCTTAGAAGTTTGTGCCCTAATTTCATATAAAAGGAAGCATTTCTCTCTTATTTTCTCTAAGTCTTCCAAGTGCAAAAAGCTCTAATCAAGATTTTTCTCAAGCATCCATTGTTCTCAAGATCTCAAGGTGTTAAAGTCTTCCTCTCAATAATTCAAGTGCTTCATTGAAGGTTAAGGATTCAATATTTCAAGCCTTTGAAGGGATTAGGTGCAAACATTCAAGATTCATCATTCAAATCCTAGATCTAGCCATCATGGTGGTGTGATCTTCCTGTAAGATCCTTAGTGCCTCTTCAAGATTCTTTCATCATCTCTTCAAAGTGGATTCCAAGCATACAATCATGGAGTTTTATGGTTCATATTGATTTCATGCTTTCATATTTACATACTTGCATACATCCGAATTTTAATTACATATCTATTGAATATCATAGCTTCATTGTTAGATTCAATTCTACTACATGTTAGCATTATGTACTTTATTTGATTTCAAGGTTAATTCCTAAATCGGGGTTTGACTAAGGTAAACCCCTCCCCCACAACAAAACAATCTCTTTTTTCTTGCAAGTATAGGTACAGAACATTAGATTTAAACCCAGATCTAGATACCCTTTTCGGCAAACTTTCAAGATCCATGAACAAAGTCACTTTCAGATCTGTGCAGGTCAGGGTCGACATTATTGGGTTAGGGTTGACATTTGTGGGTCAAGGTCGACCTTTTTCATAAGATGACATCAGAACGGAAAATGATTTATGGGTTTTTCTTGTCTCTATGTTTTGGTTCGGTATCAACTGTCAGTTTTTCCAGAAATAGTCTACAAACCTCAAAAAATAGCATTCATTGATCTGCAATATTTCAAGGTTAGTGCATTTCTCAGATCTTTTCAATTATATTCATATATCATTTATACATATATAAAGTATACAATTTAAGGTATCTCCTTTTTTATTTTCCTTTCCAAATAGTTGATTCATTTGCGCATTAACCCTTCTCTTGGGTTGATCAACTTGGATCTCCCATTTGTGCATGTGGGAATAGAAAAGGAACATCTTATCTTCTCCTTAATCACAATTGCAATACATAATAAATTCAACTCAATCAAGGTTAAAATAATCCAATACAATCTAGGCAACTCAAAGAATAATAAACACATCTCTAATTCCATCCCCCTTTACATTTTCATAAGATAGAATATTCAATCTCTTTACACTTAACATCCATAAAATCAACAAACACAACCACACCCTATATTTTATCTTACAGCTCTTAACAAATTAGACCTTAATCAGTCTCCACATAATACTCCTAATAGGGTATATCATCAGAAGTCATCAAATTGTAAGCCTTAACCGGCCCCTTCCAATCTGCAGATAGTGAATTTTTTGTGGGTGTCATCCCCACCAGAGTTTTTACCTTCTAACAGGGGTTTTTTGTGTTACCATATCTTGTGTTATGTGTCATTACCTTTCATGAATGCTTCTATGGATGTTTACATGTTTATTAAGGTTATGAATTGATATAACTTACACAAAGATAGGATAGATCAGATGGTTGGTAATACAATTAATTACATAAATGATTAAGGTTAAAAGAGATAAAAAATTTAGAGGTACTAATTCACCCCTCCCCTCTCAGTACATACTTCCCATTATTTCTAACAATTGGTATCAGAGCTAGATCTCTTATTTGGAAAATGTTAAAGACTTAAGATAAAAGATCATACAATGGAGAAGTACAAGCTTGACAAGAGAATTGAGAAGCAGAAGTTAGAGATACAGATCTTCTATGAATAATATAAAGATACTAGAATCAAGAGGAGACAGTTGATGGATGAAAGAAAGATTATGGCATCTCGTTGTAATGAAACAGACTACCAAGAAGAAGAGATACCTAATCTATTTGAATCTTCAGGATCTACAACAAGAAAAGCATCAGACACATCTGAAGAAAGCATCACAAGTCTGAATGAAATCAATCAACATCTGGTTGGAAAAGTAAAATCTCTGCAAATCGGTCAAGAGACACAGATGGTAAGAATGATTGATGTCATGAACAATGCTAGACAAGATGAGAAAGAAAGAACACTAACTATTGATGACAGAAGGAAGATTACTAAAAAGATACAAGAAAAAGAGTCATAAATACAAAGACTTACAAAACATCATCATGAGATCACAAGTCAGATTATTCTTATGAGTCAGAAGGAAAAAAGAATGAATACAAAACTCATTGAAAGAATAGAAGCTATCGGTGAGCTAAGAGAAGAAAATGAAAAGATGAAACATGAAGTGAGAACTCAGCAATAGCATAATGACATGATTAAGAGAGCCAAAGAAAGCACTAAAAGGATGGATGATTTTCTAGATGGACAAAGAAGAGTCAACAACAATACCAGACTGGGGTATACCGAAAATGAAGAATCACCAAACCAAGCTGATCCAAAGAATGTCTATACAAATTCAAGACCAAGAAAGTAGTCATGCAATCACTATGGAAAACCAGGCCACACATCAAATGTTTGTAGGAGTAAAATGAAAGGTATTCCTAACTCCACACCTTCATTCATAGGAATTTGTTATAAATGTAATAAGAAAGGACATAAAGCATATGAATGTAAATCTGAGGTGAAACAACCAAAGAAGGAAACCTACATGAACAAATATTGTCCTACTTGCAAAATGCATAGGCACACATATCTTGAATGCAAGAAGAAGAAAAAACAAGAATGGAAGCCTAAAGATCAAGAAACTTCTTATCAACCGAAAAGAGTCAGAAACTCATATGTTTGGGATTACAATACATGGGAAAACTGCACAGCATGTGGAAGATTTGGACACATAGCTGCAAATTGCAAAAGACAATGGATGAGAAAGTCTAGAAGCTGGACTAACCCCAGAATGGCATGTCTACACTGTCATAAAGTTGGTCATCTGAGAAAAGACTGCAGAGACTAAGTGACAAAGACCAAGACCTTTGCAAATGGAAACACCATTGAAGACATCAAAAAGATGAGAAACAAAATGTGGAGGAAAGCTACAAACATTGATGAAGCTGGACAAAGCAATGCAAATGGTGACACCTTATCCAATGGATCTGGTGACATCACCACCCCCACCTAAGTAGAACAAGTATGGAACTACATTATACCAAGTTATATTTTGAATCAGTTTCATTATACATTGATGAAATGTCAAACTAGCATGATTAAAGATGCACTATGGTATTACTTGTTATAATTATATGAATTCAATCCCATTAATCAATGCTTACCAAAAATCATCGGTGTACATACAAAGCTAAGTTGTCTATACTTACCGAGCATCGTTGATTAACACAAAAATGCTAAGTCGCTAGTGTAAACCGAGATCTGTTGGTAATCAAATAAAAGACAATGTTGCCTTCACCATATACCGAAATTTGTCGGTTGATGTAATGAGTTGACACCTGCCCTGAAGCATCATGTTCTCACCAAGAATAAAGTGTGTGTGCTACCTGATGACTCTATCTTCAAACACCAAGAAGTGGGTGAGCATTTATGACATGACTTAGGGCAAAAGTCTATAAATAGTCGATGGAACAACTCATTATTCACAAAGCGAGTTGAGTAAAGAAGTAGAGAGAAAATAGAGCATGAAGTGACCAGATTACATAGTGACTCCAACCCTGTTCACAGCACTCAGAAATATTCCCAGAAGTCACAAAAGGTTGAAGTAAGTAACAGCAATCACTGAGAACTCTGTTTTCATTTACAGGAAAAAGCCCTAATTTATGAAATGATGACATCTACTTCAAAAACCTCCAAGATCAAAAATGCAAAGAATGCAAAGATGAATCTAATCAAGAATACCACCTATGAAGAACCTCATTACAACATTTGTCGCAAGGTTTCTTCACAACCTGACAATGATGGTGCATTCTCCAGTATACCAGCTAGGGTTTTGCTCGTTGAAGATGTTAGAACATATATACACTGCAAGATTGCAGAAATAGGAGACCTAGAAGTTGAGAAAGCTTTCAAAAAGCTTTGCAATGATGATGGAACAATAAAAGAAGAACATAAGCACATTGAAGTGAAAGGGCTCACACATGCCCTACTATTCCCGAAGGAATTCAAGACCGAATGGATTTGGTTAGTACTAAGCAGAGTACATGACCGAAAGATATGGTTGGATGAGCCAAAAATGATGACCAGGGATGTTATACATGGCATTTCCGGTTATCCCATAATCAATAAAGTAAAGGCACTAAAGCACCCTCCTAAATCTGACACTGAAAAGAACACAAGAGAAGCATGGGATGGAAGAGGATTAAAGGTATCCACCATCAATGATGTCGAAATGAAATTTGGAGCATGTGTCTTAGGATACAAGTTATTTTAGGCTAGCAGGATGAACTGTATTGTATCTGGAGTAGTGGATACAGCATACAAAATTTTCAAGAAGGGACTGCAGTTAGATCTGTCAGAACTTCTACTAAGATAATTAGATGAGAACATGAAGATAATCAGGACTGCAAAGTCTAACTCATGTAAGTTTGGTTCACTCATAATGTGCATATTTTTCTATTTTCAAGAATCCTTCCCATCTATCGGCAATGTCAAATGGGACACTACAAGGCCAGTGACCACATAGATTAATGAGTTAGTCAAATCACTAGGAGATAACTTTGAATCAGTCATGGATGAATAGTTTGCTAAATTCAAAGAAACAATGCAGAAGAGGGTGAGGATTCCAGAGCAATTAGTATAAAAATACAAAATTGAAATCCATTTTATGGTGGACACTGATTACACCTATATCAAGCCAGTTGTACCGAGGACAGCATGGTTGGCACCACTTGACTATGAGGTTAACATAGATCAAGCATCAAATGCTATTGAGGAATTGATAAATGAACCATTGGATAAATCACAACCTAAGTTTGGAACTTATGAGGAAGCCAAAGAAAGGATAAAAATTGGCTTTGTTGTAAAAAATATTGACAGGAAGAAAGATAAAATGGTTAAGACTTTAAAGAAAAATTTGTCGGTGAATGAAGGGAAAAAAGAACAGATAGAAGAAACTGAGGGTCAATCACCCATCGATGAAGCTGAGAAGTTGAGTGACTTAGAATCCACAGTGTCTGATACACCACCTCCACCATATGAAAATAAACCAAGGACTACTACTGCATCTAGGACCAAGAATCAGACAGCAAAGGATGCAAGTCCTTCACCAATCAAGAAAGGTCAAGTGAAAACCTATAAAAGAAAGCCTCAAACAGGGAAAAGGGGACCAACAAAAAGAAGAAGGTTAATCAGAAGAAAAGAAGATTTAGAAGATACTTAACAGGATGAAAAATCTGTACAAGTTGAGAAGAGCAAAAATCCCAACACAATTGATGAGGTATGTGAATCTATCATCAAGAGGGGTACAGTAAATGATCGCAAGATTGAAAACTGGCTAACTCTAGACACCGAGGACTAGAATAAGATAGAGGAGGAAATTATCACAATGATGTGTGCATTCAAATATGTTCCAATACAATTTGCAAATAAAATTCTAAAATAACTTATGAATAGATTGTCGGTAAGATGGACATTTGCATTACATTCTAAGAAATAGATAAGGGAAAGAGCCCTAGTTTCTTTCATGCCACCCGAGTCTAAAATGCTGGAGATTGAAAAAATGATGAAGAAACACTCCAAAAGGTTCTCACCAAAGTTAAGATTCTACCAAGTGCTTCAAGGACATCTAATTGAGCTAGATAGGAAGAGTGAGGCTGATTGGAGAAAGATACTTGATATACCTAAAAAGGATACAAGTCCCAAGCCACAAATAGCTCTCACTGACAAGCAACAGAATAAAGATGATCAGGCTAAACAGAGCCCCAAACATATTCTTATTACTGATGAGGATGTTAATGAAGAATTATTGAACACAAAATCCAACAAGGATATGGACATTGCAAATGAAACATGGCCTGATAATACTATCATTGATATTACCGGAGCAGATCCTGTAGATGAGGTACAGAAAGATGAAGATGTCACTGTTGTCCAAAACCAAACCAATGAACAGGACACTACTACAGATTCTGCACAGGTAGACATACCAGGACAAATCCCATTATTGATAGAAGCTATCAATATAATCTCAAAAAATGAGAAGTCACCTGACAAGGATGCAAGCATACCCGAGGATGCAGTGGAAGAAGAAAAGAAAGAGACAACTGATGAACAGACAGTCATTGGTGGAGAACAAAATGTTAAAAATATAGATCACACACAAAAACATGGAGATCGCGCCAAAAAGGATGCACAACTGAAAGATACAGATGAAGTGCAAAACAAGAAAGGTGAACAAGATAAGTCAATTGATACCACTCCTAAGGACACCAAAGGAGATGCTAAAGATACACTGAAGGTTGATGAGGATATGTCCACACACAACTGAAAGGAAAACACTAAACAGCAAGAAAAAGGTACAACACCACTGAAGCCTTCATCTAGCACATCAGACCAAGTAGAAAAATTTGCTATGGTACTGCATACATGTGCATCTCACAAAAAGAAGAAGAAAACCAAGAAGGGCAAGTTAGAAGTAACACTTGAAGAAATCATTGACATACCCAAGTGTGATCCAACTACTTTAGATTATGAATCTCTCCAAGAATATGGAGAAATTTTTCAACAAAAAGCTTTACAAGAAAAGCTTAGAAAAGAGCATAGGAACTCTCTAGTGCTGTAAAATACAAGACATATCTTACACCAGATAGTTCCTGACATTGATGTTGATCACAATGTCCCCATTCTAGATCAACTTTCCATTCTTACCGAAGTCATCACAACTCAAAATGTGGATGCAGAAAAATCCATTGAAGAACGAGCAGAGCAAAAATATCAGTACAAATTAACTAAAAAGATCAGCCAAGAAGTGGCAGAAAATAAGGTAAAGATTTCTGAATTAGCAAATGAATTAGACCCTATCATTTCTGAAGCATTAGCCTTAATTCAGAAGTTGTGCACCTTAGAGAAATTCACTAAGGAAATTAGTGATAAGATAGCAAAGATAGATTCTGGTCTAAATGCAAGTGCACAAGGTCAAACCACAGATGACAATGCAATCAAACTGCATTTTGACAAGATAATAGAAATCAAAAGGTTAAGACAAGAAATTTGGGGAGAAAAATCATAGTTTAGAGATGAGGTTATCGAGCTACATGCTCAACTATTTCCAAACCTTACACTTCTGCAACAACACATGACTTCGGCAAGACAGCTAATTGCCACCCGTGGGATGTCTGTAGCAGACAACATCTATGATATGCATGTGTGAGGTCCTGCCTGATCTGTCCTAGTTGACTTTCATTTTGACACTTGACTCATCAGGATGATATTTTGAGTATTGACATTATGGTTTATGCATGCCATCTTTTGGAATTTATGAGTAGCTTGTTACAGGTGTTGTTGATGATCACAGTAACCTTACTCTTTATATATATACATGCTTATTTTGATACCTTGATTATTCATGATATATGTAATCAGCTTTGTTCTGTTATCTTTGATATTATGATCATTAACGAAATCATGGTTCTAGAATATGATGTTAACACTTGCTTATGAAAATATGTAATGTTATATGTTGTAGATGTATACACATGTATATTGTTTAGAAGATGCTATCATCTTATGTTGAAATGTTTATTAATATAAGTTTTTTTTTCATGATATACTGACATCGAGTTTGAGCATGCAGGGATATGGCCATGG
>MU226003.1:4999442-5010812 GCA_018584345.1 Thuja plicata | reverse complement strand
ACAGGGTCACTTCTCAAATTACCCCGGGTGTCTGATGCAGGAGCATCCTGGGTGTAAGGGCAATCTTGCATCACCCAAAAATATGTGTTTTTCTATTCAATAAGGGTTATTTTGTACAAAGCTGCTACTTTTGGAAACTTACTATTTTTAGTAAGTTGGTCGTTTGAACTCAAAATGTTCTAATTTTCTAGGTGAAGGATCATCTTAGTCATATAAGAATGCCAATTGAATTTCATTGCCAGATCATCTGTATTGGCGAAGTTATTAAGGATTTACTGTTGAGATTTTAGGGTGCAAGATCTTTGAGCTCAATTTTCAGGACCTCAGAGGCTCCAGATTGAGGTCAAACCCCCGGCTGACTAGCAATTCACTAGTCAGGCACTGTAGATCGCAATCTCCCCTTTCCGGAAAGTGGTTATAATAGCTAATCGGAGCTGCGGTTCAAAAGTTATGGCTTCCGAAAGTTGGGCTACCTAATCTCATGTTTTGTAAATATTTAAAGCCGACCCTTTTGTAATAAAAGTGAAAAATAATTAAATGCTAAGGGTAGTCGGCCTTAATGGCTAGATTTCTGGAACCTTCTCGGGCGGTGGAAATTGCCTATATAAAGAAGGCCCGTAGTGTTGTCTAGGGTAGTTCTGGGTAGATCTGGGTAATGATCCGAGGCTTTGTCCTACAAAATATTGTAAGGGGAATGCCCATGTGGCTTTGCATATTGTAATTCTGAAAGTTTGTAATTCCTCATTTGTGGAGATAATAAGAAGCCCATTTTCTATTCTTGCAAATTGTTGTTGCTTCTCTATTCCTGTTATGTGTTTGTGGCATTAAAGGGAGCATCCCTTCATCACATATGGTCCTAGCCAGTTAGGCTCAAACTTTCCTGGTTTCACTCGCTCTGTTTGGTTCTTTTGATTTTTCATGAGGACGAGGTCTCCTACCTCAAATGTTCGTGGCCTTACCTTCTTATGATAGTTCCATCTAAGGCGATTCTGATAGTCTTGTAAGTGATTGAATGCATTTTGTCTTCTTTTGTCTAGTAGTTCCAGTTCACTGAGCCTTGCTACTCTGTAATCTTCATCTTAAATCAGGTTCTTTAATGATATCCGCAGGGATGGGATTTCCACTTCGAGGGGTAAAACTACCTCTGATCCATATACTAGGGAGAAAGGAGTGGCTCATGTAGGTGTTCTCACGCTAGTTCTTTATGCCCATAATGCTAGACTAAGTTGTAAATGCCAGTCTCGCCCTGATTCATTAACAATTTTCTTCAAGATTTTCAAAATTGTTTTGTTTGTCGCTTCAGCTTGGCCATTCCCTTGAGGATAATAGAATGAAGAGAACCCTTGCTTGATTTGGAACTGTTCACAGCTCTTCAACATCTTTGTTTTGGAAAGGTGTACTGTGATCTGTTAGGATGGTTTGAGGAATTCCATACCGACAGATGATATGGTTGAGTATGAACATTGATATCTGCTTTCCAATTATGTAAGTGAGGGGAATTGCTTCCACCCACTTAATGAACTACTATGTTGCTGCTATGATGTATTTATGTCCATTAGCTGAAGATGGTGTAATCTTGCCCACTAGGTCAAATCCCCACATAGAAAATGGTAATGGTGAAGTGATGGGATTTAGTTCTTGGGCTGGTGCATGGATGAGGTCTCCATGTATTTGACATTGCCTACACCTTTGTACATACTTGTTTGCATATGTTTCTACTGTTGGCCAATAGTGTCCCATGCGGATAATCTTTTTAGCTAAGCTATTGCCACCTCTGTGGGTTCCACAAATTCCTTCATGTACCTCGTACATAGCTCTCTAGGATTCTGTGGAAGTGAGACATTGTAATAGCGTTCCATCTAGACTTCGTCTATATAGAGTAGTTGAGAGGAGGGTATACCTAGAGGCTTGGCGGATGAGGGAATTTTTCTAGTTTCTAGACAAGTCGGGAGGTAAGACACTAGTTTGGAGGTAATTATACACATCATGGTACCATGGGTTTTCAGGACCAACAAGGACGCATGCTAATTCTATGATTGGTGCTTGATGTGATGGCATCATGAGTTGGTCCACTAGAAACTGGAATTGTGTTTCATTGCCTGGCATATTGATCAGTGATGCTATGGTAGCCATCACAAATGCCACTTTGTTTTGAGCTCATGGTATTTGCTCGAAGAAGATGTATTGGAACTTAGTGCGCAACATGTCCATCTGTGCCCTGTATGGTATTAGCTTCACATCAGGTTCACCAAAATGTATGCCTGTTCGTGATTCATGGGTCCTTCGTTTTCCAACGACGAGGGTTAATAGCACCGGTTTGCAATGATAGAAATCAAATACACAAAACTACTAATACAAATACTTAAACGTAACTAATAAAATGTACAAGCAAAGAAATGAAAACAAATGAATGCAAACCCTAAAGTGCTTGAAGCTTCTATTGTCTCTCTCTACTCCTTCTGAAATGATGTTTTTGATGCTCAGTATTGGTGTGGGTAGTGTCTATGACTTGAGAAGTGTCAAGAATTTGATAATTGAATGGCTTTGTGATCGCAATATGGCTTAAATGCTAGAACCAAACTGACGGAGTAATGACGCACGAGAGCTTGAAATCCTGGATCCTTCAAATGGTTATGAAGGGTTTATTATATATGAATTGGGGATGATATGAATGGTTGAGATCAATCTCAGAGATAGGGAGATGAACGGTTGAGATCAAAGGGAACTGGAGAAGCCATCAGTAAACTCCACCTCTTAAATTGGTAAAGAGGAGATAAAGTTTGGTTGACTGAAGAGCTAATTGTGAGTTACCTTTTAGAACTAGAGAGATGGGTGGAGTTACCCATGTGAACTGGAGAGATGGGTGGAGTAACCCATGTGATCTAATTAAGGATTATCTCTTTGAAAATAAATGAATATTTAATTCATTTATGTAATTAAAGTTTTCAACATGTGAGATAATTGAATTCTTTTTTATTTAGAATTGCTTTATTGAATGAAATTAAATTAATTTGATTGAAATTAATTTAGTTGGAAGAATTTAATTAGTAAGTTTAAATATTTTGATTTAAACTATAGGAAATTGAATTTAATTAATTAATTATTTGTAATTAATCAATTAAGGTTAATTAATTATTTAATTAATCAATTAAGGTTAATTAATTATTTAATTAATTAATTTTGAGAATTTGATTAAATGATTTGGGGAGTGAATTTAGAGGAAAATAGATGATTAATTAAGGATTAAAAACCATTAATTAACAGATGAAAATTAGTGTTTTTAATGTAAAGTCGCAATCATGTCCATTTTAGGGTGTCTACATAAAGAGGGAAATTTTAACATTATTTCTTAGCTTCTATGAAGATTGTGCTAATTAAATTATTTTCAAACTTTATGTAAAAGCACCGTTTTGCTATGCTACATAATGGAATTTGATGTTATTTCTTGTTTAAAAAGAAAGTTGAGGAAAGGGTGTAGTATGTGGAATACCAGGAAAGGGTAATTTTTGTTGTTATAACCTACCAGTAGAAAGCTAGATTTTAAATTGCTTTCGCCAAAGCTATGTAGCACATGTTTTCTTAAATATGTATAGTTATGTTTCATCTTCCTGTAGTCTATGATTAGTTCTACTTAGACTTATGTGGAAAGTAGTTAGTCTCACAGACATGCCAGATTTATTCTGATCCATCAGTGCCGAGTAGCTAGACTTCTTGGGTAGGGTTGGTGTGCTTTTCATTTCAGGATGAGCCCCTGGGGAGCTATTCACTCCATGGTTGGGTGGATTAAGCGTCTGAACCACACTTTCATCTCGAGATTTGCAGATGGACAGGTGTCTGATGGCTTATGAGACATGAGCATGCAAATGGACAGTTGTCCGATGCAATTCATGTTATTGTTCATATGACCCTATGGTTTTTTACATAATGTATTTGTGTTATAATCCATTTATGATGTAAGGTGCACGACAAGTTGGTCGACATCCTGAATTATTGAATAATTGTAATTTCATTGATTATGAATTATTTAACTTATGTTACTTATGAACTATTCGACAGTATGGTCGGTTTCCATTTTTGTACTTCTTGGAAGTATGAATATTTATTATGTCATTTAAGGAAGAATTGATTATTTTGTCTTATCCTTTTTGTTGACTAGTCTATAACGATTGACCGACTATGGTTGTTAAATCGACATTTGAATATTTTCAGTATTTTTGCTTATGTTGAGTTTGTTGGTTTTTTCGGTCTTTACAAAAGTGAAGAGAAGAAAGTGTGCATACATTTTGCTTTCTATTGAGGTAGACATTGGTTCTAGAAATATGAAAAGAGGCATAAGAAGAAAGACCTTCGGAAAACCTAATGGCACACTAAAATTCACTAAAAATAAATTAATCATGAATTTACTGCTTTTCATATTGTGAAAAATATCAAGCTGATTCATATAAAACATTTCACTCTAATAATCTTAGATGTGAATGAATCATTGATACTTCAATTTAAGACTTCCATGGATGAAAAAACTAAATGCAAGTTAATTGAAAGTGTATACCCTAAAGATACATATGAAAACTCTTTTTTTCCACTCTAAATGAAAAACACACGATGGTTAAAGAAGGTTTGAGACAGAATTTGTGTCAAGAAGATTCATAGAGGGATTCAATGAATTCAATTAATTACAATGAGGTAATGTAACTATCTAAAGGTGGTCATGAAAATCATCTTAAGGCTACAATAAGAGTTATTTGGAAAAGATGCTTAGTGAACATAGCTGGACTGTATGTCTTTGAATTCTGAGTTATTTATTGAGTAAGTAACTGACGAATTGGGTGACGGCACAACATGGGTGTTGGGATATTTTTTATTGAGAATTGACAAATTTCTTTGAAATCTTCAGTGACAAATCTATTTACAACATGAATATGACTGAATAATTCACATCAGACCATCATCACTCCTCCCAAAGCATCCATTCACTTTTATAATTTGAGGACCATGATTATCATAAATGCCCTCTCCATTCATGATCTTGCTCAAAAAAGTAACAATATCTACATGGATAGACAGGGACAACTCACTCCCTATCAAAGCCTCGCAAAAAGGAAAATAACTCTATGCATTAGCCAAAGGAGAAGAATATTTATAGATACCAAGAAATCCAATGCTACACCCCGAACCCCAGATACCCCCACAACAATTTAAAAAAAAACCCCAAAAACAACTCCAAACAAATGCTTCCTTCAAGAACAAAAAATTTCCTCCCTTACAAGCCTCACTCATCATATCAAGTACGAACATGAGCATGGCTAATTCCAAAAATAGGGGCAAGACATCTTCTTCTTTCTTTTTTTCTAAAATCATACTTTTTAGAAAAAATAATGATTTAAGTTTAGAGAGGTTTCAAGTAAGTGGGCTTGATTAAAGAGTGTCTAATTAAATCCCTTTTGATCAAATTACCCAATCTTAAATCAACCCATTTACAAAATCTCATCTATACTTTCAAGGTTCATGATTTTTACTTCAAATTTTAGAGGATCAACTAAAGTTGTTTGGAAATATCATTTTGTAAGTGTATATACTAAGAGTACCATCATTAGGAATACCATCACAAGAGGGAGCAAGTGGGAAACCCCTTAGTGAGATTATTGACACAAGGAGTAGAGCACTAATGCAGCAGTACATCATCTACCAAAGGTCGGAGCAAAATAGAGCAACATGCAAAGAAGGGTCCATGTGTCCAAAGGGGGCCACACCAACAACAAGAGGTGTACTAGGATCCATGAGGCCTAATGAGGCCATGCCAACAACATAAGGCAAAGCATCATCTTGGGAAGAAGCATCATCAGCCTATGGAAAGTCATCAGAGGAAGAATCAGAAGCTAGGATAATCGGGTGATCACCATTAGCATCCTCCCACCAAATGACAACACTTATACAACACGAGAGAGCAATATGTGGCCAAGTGACCAATAGAGAAGCACCAATGACATCGAAATGGGAGACCCTCATAATCTAGCGACTGAGTATGTACCCTATCCCCAACCATTAGAGCACATCCTTAGAAAGAGGTATGGAGATGTCAATATCAACCAAAATGCATGCAAAAGTACAAAGACCCATAGAGGAAGTGTTATCATCCACCTTCAAGAAGCAGCGAATAGAGTTTCCAATGGCCTCAAAAAAAGAATTCTCCAAAAAATGAAGGGGAAGATTGGGAAGACAAACCCTCACAGGATGCACATCGAGTGGTTCAATAAGAGAGTTGAAGGAGATTGTCCAAGGTTTGACCGAAAGAGAGTGAAAACCCCAAGCCCACAACTTTCTCAACACCAAATCATGATCAACAAAAGAAACAGAAGAAGCAATAAAAAATCCCTTAGCACAATAGAAAATCTCAATGTTACCAATAACTAAGGGCTTCCAAGAATCCATCAGCCATCGATGAAGATCTAGTAGAGAAGGCCATAGACCAACAAATCTACACACCAACCCAAAATGTTGGTAGAAATCCCCATTATCCACCACATCATGGTCATAAACCACAACTTGGGAGGTCTTGGCACAAGAAAGGGGACAATATCTCCCCTTGGGAGGAAGAGCAACAACAGATATGGAAACATAAGGTTTTCCATCAGTAGCAGAAAGAGGCTTTAGAGGGGGAGCCCCAACATCCACAGCACCAAAAGACCTAGGAGCAGGTCTACCAAAATAAAGTTTGGTGAAAACAAGTACAAAAGAATCACCAAAAGTCCCCAACCTAAGCTCAACCCCAACACCAACTAACAGAAAAATCCCAGCAAGAGGGTCTGAAGGGTCCAACCCCAAGGCATGACAAAAATTACACTAGCAAGAGTAGCAATCACAGCCAGTGTAGAGACACCAGCAAGAGGAGCAACCTAGCAAGTGTAGAGGTAGATGCACTAAGCAAGAGACTCATTTTTGCTAAGAGAAATATGTTACTAAATAACATAGGTTTGAAATTTGTAATAATTTTAAAATTAATAATAAATTTAAAAATTAATACACACACACACACACACACACACACACACACACACACACACACACATATATATATATATATGGACTAAACATTAGAATTGGGGATCTAATTCCAATGAATCAGAGAAATTTTAATAATAAATATAAAAATGATAGAAATGATTGTCTTTACATAATTATATCTTAAATTTACATATATAATATCACAACTCATTAGTTTACATCATCTTTAAATTATTGAGTATTTATTCTCTTATAATTAACGTAAATTGAAAAACATTAAAAAAAATGTAATTTGAGGATCCCAGTTAAGCAAATGTGGTACATGGTATTGTGGGAACAATTGAGGGTGGACTATATATCTTGTATAACATTTATCATTCTATCATCAATGATCAATTGATTAATATTGCATTAGTCAAACTTCCCTAAACATAGAACACTAATGATTCCTATTGTGAGTCTTTATCTATTGTTATTTTTTCACTATATGAGTCACACTTCCTAGGCCTAAATTCCTAATAATTTATTTCGTCACCCTTTCTACCCACTGCATTATCTACCCTTTTCATTCCTAAAGGAATCAAGATATGTTTCTCGTGGCCTACTGTCTCCTCCATCTCCTACCTCTTCTACTTTAAAATACCCCTTCTTCTATTTATCTCCCCTTCCTAAGACACGTGAGACATCATTACCTCCTTCCAACCTGCATGCTTCTTCCTCTTCTTATTCCAGTAATCTATCATTCACCTATATGACACTCCAATATCTCCATTGTAAGTTAGATAAATTCTTTCATCCTCACATTGCTCCTCTTGCATATTCATGGCTATGTTCTCCTTTTTCCTTTGATAACCTTAAAATTTCCTTCTCCTCCTCGTATTAGGACTCTCTTTTGACAAGCACAATGTTTATGGTGGTCCTTTACATCAAATGAAACATTTCTCTACCCTTTTCTTAACCATTATATTTGATTAACATATATTGGCTAAATTATTTCCTACCACAATAACAAATATTGTTTTTAATTGATTCTATATTGTACCCCTTAGTTCCTTTCCCTCCTTTTTTGATGTTACTCATGTCTTTATTAAATATTTTTTAATATAAACTAAACTGTTTTCCCTTACACACTTAGTTTAATGTGAAAAAAATCCCCATGAAAATGTTAGGATCTCTTCATCTTACTTATTCCCTTTGTTTTTCATTGGGGGTGATAAACTCTTATAATCTTACCATACCTATTTTTTGTAAATCCCCGCTTTGAAAATTCTTCTTCTTTCAACAAGTTTGTTCTCTTTCTAAATTATCCCTCCATGTCATCATAGCTTATCATTTTTTTCTAGAAGACCCTTGCCTCATGTACAATCTCCTATCTTCTACCCATCCACTCATAGGTCCCTCTTCCAAACCTCTTATAAGTAACCAAACCTCTCCCCATCTAATCAAAGATGAAACAAAATTCTACTTACATCTTGTTGATCTCACTAACATATCCTACCCTTACCTTTCTCACCCAACGTTCATTGGTATTTTGGACACTAAGACATGACATTAAAATTACATTTGTTGATCACCCAAATTTTCATGTTATTTTGGATATTGGAATATAACATTGAGACTAACTCCTTGATTTTGCCAACCAAAAGTGCTTTTAATTCTTCCATTTGTTTGGAATTTTTCGTATACTATATCCCTTATATTTTCCACCCTTCTTTATGTGTACCTTTATCTACTATTTATACCTACTACATGACATTTGTTGCTTTTTCTTTTTTCGTGTTTCCATTTTATAGGGGCACAATTGAGGTGCAACCATCTTATTTGGTAGCAACTCTCTTCTATATCGTCTTTTCCTATTTTTTGGGAGTAAAAATATATTTATCTTTCCTATTCTCTTAGGGGCATATATCCTCTTTCCATGATCAACTTCAAATGTCACATTTTTCCTACTTATATAGATTATAGACTTTAGGGTGCAATGCTCCTATTTTACATCCTCTCCCTCTACTCTATGTTTGAATACATATTTCCACTTTATTGCCCTTCACTTCTTAAAGTGGTTATCTTCTCTCTACAATAATTTTAAGAGGGAGCATTTCCTCAACATTTTTATGCATATCATATGTATGCATGTTATAAGATTATGATTATAATGTGTCACTTGATTTTGTAAGATATGTTCTCCCCTAACATAAATGTTATGTGAAAAAAATATTTCCTAATATAATAATTTTATAAATTTTAAGTCAAAGCATAAGTCATCCGACCAACAAATATGTAACATATAATTTTTATATCCAAACTTATTTGTATTAAATATAATTACTTCCAGAATTTTTTATATCCAAACTTATTTGTATTAAATATAATTACTTCCAGAATTTACTATTTATTTACTTTCCATAGCTCTATCACATATGTTAGGATAAAGCCTGACATTAGCCTTGCAAACCTAAGTCATTTTCATGTGTCTCCATGATCCTTGAAAGGTGTACTTGGACTTCTAACTACATGATTAATTGTAGTTGTGATGGTCACAAATAGGATAGGCGAACTGGGTTGAGAATCCTCTTTCCCAATCACATTAGAATATGAAGCCACCAATAGATAAGTATGATTAAATAACTCTTTATCTAAGAGAGTCAATTCGGTATTATACTATTAGGGATACTATTCATTTACTGCTTGGAGAAGATAACTTGGATAATATAAAGAACTATGGGTTTTGGTGTATTATTTGAGAATGATTGCTACATGAAGTCAGAAACTATAAACCAAGTATACAAATGTGTTGGTAAATTGATTTGTCACTACGAATTCACCTTCAAAACTTACCATGTTTGCTCTATGAGCAACGAAAATTGTGCCAATAGTTGGAGACATTACAATCATATCACAATCTTCCTCTACGTTTGAGAGGGGCAGCTCCCTCGTATGATGGGGGTGTTTTTTGTTTTTAAGTACTTTTGACCTAAAAGTAGAAAAATGAGACATGATAAAAATAAACTAAATAGATAATAGAAACCCTGACAGTAGACATACGAATACCATTTAAGATTCCTACTGGACAATGATTACAAAGGGGGTTTAAACATAGAATAAGTTTATGCAATAATGAAATCAAGACAACAAATCCCAATATACAAGGAAACAAGTTATCTTATCACATTCACACCAAGGTACCAAGGCATGATTGTGCTTCATCAATTACATATGTCATTTGAATAAAAAACCAATGGATTCCATAAATACAAAAAGATATTACCAACTTAACATACGATAAATCAATAATGATAACTCAAAAACACATCTAGACATATGAACTAAAAGCATTCTTTATTGTCCTTTTGAAAATATACAAGTTCAAAAGCTTTGTACATAGTGTAAACCCAAAAGTTTATTTTGGAAATTTCTCCATAGTATCCCCTCTATAAAAAGTCTCCCCCTTTACAATGTGATGTCTCTTGTATTTAAAGACTTCTTGATATAACTATTTTTTTGGGTTAATAACCAACTAAATTAGAGAATGGAAGTTATTCATGCTTTTACAACAAACTCTTACTTTTACCAAATAAAAGCCAAAATCCTAACTTTATTTATTAGCAAAAACGTTCTTCTTTGACATCATCGAGACCATGTTAGAATCATGTTTCCCATGTGCATGTCATCTTGCACATAACACTTCAGCCTAAATATTTAACTGAAAATTGTGTTCCTGTTTATAGCATTTGCAAGCATTGACATGACACCACCTGTTGACATCAACCTTTTCACATTTATTACGCCGAGAGGCGTTCTTACAATGGGAGCACAAACACAATTCCCAGCACGGGCATATTCTCAAGAATATTCCGTGTACATAAAAAAGAAGTGGTTGGCATTCCTGGCAGTTACAACTAAAACTCATTAAATTTTTTTTAAAAAGCTATAAAAGCCCGAAATAAAACAATCAATGTCAAATGACATTTAAAAAAAGGTAGAAATAACACTCAACGCCAAATGGCATTCCTGGCAGTTACAACCAAAAATCATTAAAATTAAAAAAAAAAGTCATAAAAGCCCGAAATAAAACAATCAATGTCAAATGACATTTAAAAAAGGCAGAAATAACACTCAACGCCAAATGGCATTCCTGGCAGTTACAACAAAAAATCATTAAAATTAAAAAAAAGCCATAAAAGCCTTATATAAAATAATCAATGCCAAATGGCATTCCTGGCAGTTACAACAAAATTTTTTAAAAAAAAGTCATAAAAGGCCGAAATAAAACAATCAATGCCAAATGGCATTTAAAAAAGGCAGAAATAACACTCAACGCCAAATGGCATTTAAAAAATCAATAAAATATAAAAAGAAGAAGCCATAAAG
>MU226003.1:4982563-4994756 GCA_018584345.1 Thuja plicata | reverse complement strand
GCCGAGAGTAATCCTTCTCGAGGCGCCTATTTTAAATTATCATCCCTAATCCACACGAAAAATAGGCGCACTCGAGAAGGATTACTCTCGGCGTATTATATATATATAGGTATATATAAGCTAGTCCATGCTTCTCTGAAGCATTTAAATATTCTTGCATTTCAAAATTAAATTCTTGATGGTTCGGAAAAAAAGAAACAAGCCCTTCCCATTCCCTTTATAGCATATGTAACATTCCAATAGGTACAACAACAGCAGTCAAGAATATTGATTAAATTGAAGGGGTTCCATGCTCCCTTCCAAGCATAGAGGGTATCTCGGCACACTTCTAGACTATCCCTAGAGTAATCCTTACATAAAAGAGCTCACATTAATGCAAATCCTCTAGCTTTGGAAGCAAACAACAATGCATGAAATATCATTTTTGCTCTTTCTTGATACTGCTTGTTCATTCAGGCACTTGGCTGCCACTCGAGGATCCTTATCTTACTAACAAAGTCAAAAGCCTCTTGATTCTTCATGACCTTCCATAATCCATCACTAGCCAAGATGAGAAATTCTGTAGATGTATCTACATTCCTTTGTATTACATCAGGTTGAGAGCTTAAATGTTATTTTAGGCTTCCATCACCCGAGCTACGACAAGTTGACCATTAACTCTAGGGACATCTCCTGGTAATTTTTTCATAGAGAAACCCTTCTTCTCAATGTTTTATTGTTAAGTGCTTGGTTCATGGTCAACAGTCAGCTGAATAGCAGTGCCACCTTGACAAGAACAGCCCTAGAATCCCCAATATTTGCTACAAAAAGTTTCTTCCCATCAATTAAAATAGCAATAACTATTGTTGAGCCACTAGGCCCTAAATCAGTTGTTTGAGCAAAAATATTTCCATCAATTCAGCGGTATGCACTTTTATGGCCTTCTCTGGTTCTGTCCAGAATCCAGGCTCATTCAAAATTTTGTCAAAGAGATTGGATTGTGAGTAACTGCGGATCTTATGTCCTAAATGTCCATCAAAGAAAGTGAAGAGGCTCAAATCATGATTTTTTAAACGTTTAAAGTCTACAACATAGTAATCCTCCATAATTTACCCTTTGCCAAATGAAATCCATGAATTACTCCTTTGTTCAACAACTTTGATCGCCCTTTTTCACTTACCAGATGATGATAGAGTAAAGCCAGCTGCCATCCTTTCCAAAGCTCCCATTTTGGCATGATAGTGAGAATAGTGGAAGCTTGTAGAATCATCTTTATGCCTATTGTGCATTAGCTCAGTAATTTCTGAACCTGTCTTAACAAATCATTTATGCCCATATCCTGCAATCGTCGATTCCATGAGTTGACATCTCTTTTAGGCATTTTGTCAAACAATTAATCTTCCCTCGTGTTTGAAGCATATGATCATTACATTCCATGATATGTTGTCTCTCGATAGGCATTATGTCAAACAATTCACTACCATCTCTATGCTTCCACATTTTGCCTATTTGAAGGTTCTCATTCCACGCAAATAGGGAGGATGCTGTTAAAGGTTACAAAGAATGGCTTCAACCCTGTCAATGGCATTTTCTTGAACGTTTCTGAAGCCATTTCAACAAATCTTACAATCGCTGCATTTCATGAGACGACTTCTCTTTGAGGCATTCTGTTAAACAGTTCACAGACATATTCTGCAAATCTCACAATCATTGCATTCCATCAAACTAATGTTGGGTTTCTGTATTTTGTCAGGTTTTGAACATCTAAATAGATATTCATATGCTGTTCCCAGCCTCCATTAAGTGCGCAATCTGATATTATTCCATTTCATTCCTTGACATGATAACTTTTTACAGCAAAACATTAATTTGCAGTAAGATGGCATTCCTTTAACGCATTCCGTCAAATTGTTCACGTGTCTTGTCTTTGGCCGCATATGCACATTCCCCATGCATATTCAACAAATTGTGAATTGTAGAATTTGTATTTTTGCTGCTAATTGCGGTTGGTTGGAAGTTTCAATAAATGTTTCTCGTGTTTGTCCTTGTTTCAAAGCTTTGAATCTGGCACCGCAAGATGATATTTTTCAAATCATTGTTTGAGATTTTATAAAACCTTTATAACAAATCCATTATCTTCAAATCTCATAACTATCACATTCAATGATATGACATAGATTTGAGGTATTTTGTCAAACAGTTCATATGCTTAGTCGATGCTTCCACATTTTGAATGTATGGCTGCGCGGCATGAGAATTAAGGTCAACCATCGACCTCTTATAAAACAAAGTTTGCATCATTTCAAAAGCGCCTTACTAATTACCAAGAGCAAGATGGAAACACTTTTTTTTTTTTTTTTTTAAAATGAGGCACCTAAGTAAGTTCTATAGAGAATGTATCATTGATCAAATTTGAAAAATCTGAAAACACCACGGATTTTTGCAAATTTTTCAGCATTTGTTCTTTATGATCTACATATTTTGTGGTCAAAAACCACAAAAAAATTGCCAAAAACTTCTTGTGTTTTGGCGAATTTGGGAAAAAAAAAAAGTTAGACTTTTTTTTTTTGTCTTTGGTGCATTCTATCAGGAGCTTAACCATCGCCTTTTTTAGGGTAGTTTTGTCAGGTAATTAAAATGCTCCGTGAATAATTCCACATCAAGCATGCATGTTTACCAACGACATTTCTCTTCTGTTATGTTTATGAGTTGATCGTTCTCCTTGGTGTACACAGAGAAGAGGTTGGCAAGAGTTATGGTATCGTTTTTTTCTCCTTGCCAATTGCATTTGATTTGAAGGTAGTTGAAAAGCGGTTACATGTTCTTAAAATAGGGCTTTAAAAAAGTCAAGAATTTGAAATAATGGATGCAAAAGTTAAGAACTTCAACTCTCACATGTAAAAGTTAGGATTTTGGGACAAAAGAAACAAAAGCTGAAGTATGGTATTTTCAAAACAAGAAAGTTAGAGTTTGGAGCAAAAAGGTGCCGAAAGTTAATGTTTTAGAAAATTTCGGGCAAAAAGTTAAGGTTTTAGATTTCATGGCGTAAAATTTAGAGTTTGGATCAAATAACGATGAAGGTTAGTGTTTGAAGCTCCAAAAGTGTGAAAGTTGGGGTTTGAGGTTGGATAAGTATGACAATTATGTTTTTTTTTTCATAACTTTTGCGTACAAAGGGAAAATGACTTGCAATAATGGTTTTAAATTTTAAACACACTATGGACCAAATCTCAAAAAAATTTAAAATTTGAGTGTTCAAAAATTGAGGCAACAAAATGAAACAAGAATAGTAATGTGCACTTGTGATTATACTCTAAATTATTTTTGGAGGGACTGAGATGCCTTGAGCACTTCGCTCCCAAGGTTGAACAGTTTGATCGGGTTTTGGATATGAGTTTCCAAAGGTCAAATCTAACTGTGTATGCAATTTGAGTGTTATCTGGAGGGACTAGGGTGTCTTGGATGACTTGCTCCCAAGACTGGAGCACCTAGGGTGGCTTGCTCCCTATATCTAAGGCTAAAATTCAAAATCTGAGTCTATGATTGTTAAGTAGGAGATATTTTTCCACAGCAAGTCAAATTGTGATATTGCTATCAGGATTCAACTGTGTAGTTTTTGAGTCAAACTCATTGACCCATAATTCATGAGTAGTGGTTCACATGAACCCATCTCTCATGAGAATGAATGGAACACTTAGCACCCATCTCTATGATTGTGTTTAGAAATGTTGTTTTTTATCTGAATCCACCATTCATTTGTAGTTGAACCTGCAACACAAAAAGATGGTGTGTGTGTGGCTATATAGGGGTTATCCTTAGTCAACCTCCTATTTTGGTTATTTTCACCTCCACAAATAGCCTATTTGAAAATTGAAATTGTGTGTGCTCTCAAATCTTAATTGTATATAAGATTACTATCAGTTAAAATACACAAAAATAACCTATATATCTACTCAAGTGTATGATAAAAACCCTAACTGATGCTAAAAATAGAAGTCTATGCATCACATAACTTGACATAGAAAAATTCAAATATGAAGCTCATATGCAGAAATGCGAGAATAACTTGAAATCATACCGCGTCCAAAGGGAGAGGTACATGCTAATCTTTAGTTGATAATTCCCTATTCTCCTCCAATATCTCTTGAAGCTTCCATGTTGATGAAAAATGTATTGAGATCTTGATACTTGCATATTTTTCCTTGATTTTGCATGGTTAACCTCATAGGATGTCTTCAAATTTCAGAGCTAATCCTTCACAATTTCCTTCATGTCTCAAAAGAGGTGGGATAAATTGCCTTTATATCTTTCCCTGGTGTTTCAAGATGCAAACCTCGTAGCAAGCTGACACATGTTTAAAATACTTGCTTAAACAAGCTAATCATTGGGTGTGTTACATTTGAGGTAGGATTGGTAGGAGTGGCGCACCAAAAGTGACTCGCTCCTGTCAATGCAAACCTAAATGATGATATTATTTTTCCATTAGTATGCAAAGATGATCTTCGGTAAACATACACCGAAAGATAGGACAAGAGAAAACTGAAAGACAGACTTTCAAAAATTGAAAGTACAGATATCAGAGATCACAAAAAATTGCTAAGTACAAAGAAAACCAACGACATAGTTTTGTGTGTAAACCAAAAATGCAAAGTGAAAAGGATAAAGAGGAACCCGACAGTGGAACTCGACAAGCAGGATATAGTGCAACCCGAGAGAACAGTCAAAGTGGAACCCGAGAGACAGTTCAAGCAAGGAACACCGAGAGACAATCAAACTAATTTCAGAGCATAACCGACCGACAGAAACCGAAAGTCAGTTGAAGCCCGCAAAAAGTGGATCTGACTTCCACGTCAGATAAAACATTCATATTCTATTTATAGAGTCTTGATTTGTTTTAAAACCATTACTTAAGGGATAAGAAATATTAATGTAAGTGGATCCGATGGAAGGAGCGGGAGCTGGAGAGAAAGGGCGGACAGGAGGGAGTTTGAATTCTCGCGATGGCGGGAAATGTGATGCTAGAGGAATCTTGGCATCTGTTGCTGCAAGCAATCAACAGGTTGTGGGAGGATCAATAGAGGAGGGCTCCACAAAAGATTCAGATGATGTCAAGGATCCTCCTTTCCGAGATGGTGGGCCGGGAGAAAGCTCAACTAAAGGCGCCTTAACTGATCCAAATGAACAAGCCTCAAACAAGAATCTTCTCAAAGGAAGTTGGTCGTCTCTATTCGAGATCAAACTGTCAGGAAACTCTTCTTTTCCAAAATCAGCAATATCTTAGATACTAGCAAGGGCTTTTTCGACATAACAATCCCTGATCCCCTTGTTGATCACACTGTTTCCTCAATGGCTCTTACTCTGGTTGGTAAGTTCATGGGGACAAGACCTAATATTGAGCTTGTTAGGGAGTTTACCTATCGTAAATGGAAACTCAAGGGACAAGTAGATATAGCAACAATGCCAAAGGGGTTTTTTTCTTTTGTATTCTCAAATATGGAAGATTTATCACAGGTGCTATGTGGAGGACCTTGGATGTTCGGCAAATCATCGTTGGCTCTTCAAAAATGGGTTATGAATCTGGATCTTAATGTAGAGATATTTGATACAACCCATGTTTGGGTGAGATTACCTAGTCTCCCAATGGAATAATGGCACGAGGATGTTTTTGTTGGACGAGCGAGTGCATTTGGGGAGCTGCTTTCGATTGATCCGATGACTGCCGCCAGATCTAGATTAGTCTATGCCATAATATGTGTGAACATACACCATAAGACGGATCTTCCGGAGGTCATTACTATCAACTCCAAACTGGGTAAGTACATCCAATCTGTGGAATATGAATCGCTTCCCTTTGCTTGTTTTTCCTACAAAAAAGTTGGTCATTGGGCTAAACATTGCCCGTTTAAAAAATCAGAGGAAAAAGAAGAACAAAAAAGGGAACCTAAAAAAGTATGGAAACAGAAAAACAATACCTCTGTAAGTTCTTTAGATAATTCTAATCATTCTCATCAGGAGAACAATACAGAGAAGGTGAATAGTAATGAGTTTGAGGTTAAAAAACTTCCAGCAAACCAAACTATTCTGAATCAATCTAGTAATGAATCAGAAGCAATTTTTCAAATAGAAAACCAAATCACTTTGAATAAACAGAATGGGTTTGAACAAGTTATTATCATTGAATCTTGTCAAGAATAGGGTGAACCTAAGCTGAAGGGATTAGAAGATTCTAACAATGCAACCACTCTGATTAGCTCAAAAGATTTACCCCCTTCTACTGTTGTGTCTCCCATTCCTCATGAAGGAATTAGTGGGGAACTTGATCTCAATGGAAATTCTTCAGAAGACAGTGAGGATGACTCTCTATCCCCTATTGCAGATCTATGGAGAGAAGATAATCTGGAGACAATCTTGAATTCAGAGACAAAATTGGTCATTCAAGAAGCTCCTTGGTCACAGGTAAAGAACAATAAAAGCTCCAACAAATCTTCAGGAAAAAAAGGAGACCAAAACAACAGTAATTCATGTGAATCAACCAAAAAACAAGAAAATGATAATATAGGGGGAGTTCAAACTATAAGACAAATTAAGGCTGATGTCGACACTCCTAAGAGTAAGAAAGGAAGGGAATCACAAAAGAAGAAAAAGAGAGCAGGAAGCAAAATAGAATATAGCGGATGGAAAACAACGCACCATCCCTGAAATATGTTCCCCAAGTCTTTAATATGAAATTCATCTCTTGGAATATAAGAGGGCTTAATAGCCTCCACAAACAGGATGTTCTTAGGAATATGGTTAGAGATAGTAAACCAGATATTCTTCTTATTCAAGAAACTAAAATGACTAAAGAGAAACTGGAAATAATGCATGTTTCTAAATATTATGAGAGCCTAGCTGGTGATTCAGATGGTGCTTCAGGAGGAATAGGGATATTCTAGAATAATAAAAATGTTGTGTGTAACTTAATTCATAGTGAAAAAAACATTTTATTGGTTAAAATCACTTATCTTAAGGATAACTATTGCTAGAATATGATCAATATTTATGCCCCTAACACTAGAGGTGGTAGACTGAACTATATGCAAAGACTGAAAGATATCCGCATTCTCTTTCAAGAAACTAGCTGGATGATTATGGGAGATTTTAACACTCCTCTCAAGAATGAGGAAAAAAAGGGAGGGATTATCTCCCAAATGGACAATAGATCTGACCTAATGGAATTTATCAATGAGGAAGCTCTGTTAGATATTGATTTGGAGGGTATTGACTATACCTTGTCTAATAGATGTACAGGGAAAGATTTAATTCAGGTGAAACTGGATAGAGCCCTCTTAACCAATGACTAGATGGCTAGGTACTTCTGCACTCTTTCTGTCGAACTTCGTATTGGATCTGACCACTATCCTATATCTCTAAATATTAATCAGATCCAGAGAAGAAAGAACTTTCCCTTCAGATTTGAAAGAATGTGGCTAGCTCACCCTAACTTAGAAAAAAAGATTGAGGAATTGTGGAATTACATGGTTGAAGGGGGAGCAATGTACATAATGGCTAAGAAACTGAACACTATAAAAAACAATTTGAAAATATGGAACAAGGAAGTGTTTGGGGATATTTTCCTTCAAAAAGGTAAGTTGCAGAATGATATTAAGGAAATTCAGAACAACATCCAGAAAGAGGGTCTCTCAGAGGAAACTAAAACCAAGGAAAATATTCTGATTGCTGATTATCATAATATTATCTCCAAGGAGGAGTCTTTCTAGAGACAAAGATCTAGAGCTCTTTGGCTCAAGGTAGGGGACAAAAATACTAGATTTTTCCATATGACGGCTTTGAAACACAAAGCTATTAACAGGATAACTAACCTCCAGTCTAAAGGAAAAACTATCTGGAAGGAGGAGGAAATCAAATCAGAAATGGTTAGATACTTCTCTGAGCTGCTTGCTAAGGATAATAATTTAAATAGACCTAATCAGGATGAAATTCTTAATGCCATCCCTAAGCTGGTAGATGAACCTTCTAACAAAATGCTCCAGGCTATTCCTTCAAATATGGAAATCAGAAATGTTGTTTTCTCCTTTGAAGGAGAAAAATCCCCTGGTCCTGATGGCTTCCCTATGTTGTTCTTCCAGTAGTTCTGGGATATAATTAGTCAAGATGTTTAGGTAGCTGTTAAAGAATTCTTTGGTTCTAAGTGTCTTCTCAAGGAATTAAATGCAACCTTACTGGTTCTGATTCCTAAGAAACCTAGAGCTAACACTGTGGAAGAATTTAGACCTATCAGCCTGTGCAACTCTCTTTACAAAATTATGTTTAAAGTTATTACCTCCAGACTACTCCAGTTGCTCCCAAATATTATATCCCCTCAGCAAAATGGCTTTGTTCCTGGGAGACAAATCCTTGATTCTATCATTGTGGCTCATGAGAATATTCATTCTCTGGATAAGGCTAAAAAATAGGGCTTCATGATGAAACTGGACCTATCTAAGGCTTATGATAGAGTTGACTGGCATTTTCTATAGATGGTGTTGTCCTCTTTTTGCTTTAACAAGGGGGTCAGCAAAATTATCATGCAACTAGTTACAACTATTTCCTCCTCTGTCGTTGTTAATGGGGGATCTTCTCCCTTTTTTAAACCTTCCAGAGGATTAAGACAAGGAGATCCTATCTCTCATATCCTCTTTGATATTCTTGCAGAGTGCCTTGGGAGGTATATCCATAATATGGTGGAAAAAGGGGAAATAAAAGGTATTCAACCATCCTCAGCTAGACTCATTTTCTCTCACGAGAAATTTGTGGATGACACTCTTATCATGGGAAAGTCGACTATTAAAGAAGCTAGGAATCTAAAGAAAGGACTATCTATCTATACTGAGGCTACTGGTTAGCTAGTCAATTGGACTAAGAGCTCTATATTCTTCATTAATACTCCTGAAAAAAGACAAAAGAAAATGTCTACTATTCTTGGTTGTACCATTGGAAAACTCCCCTCTTCTTACCTGGGATTGCCCCTTTGTTCCAATCCTCCGAAAAGTTTCCGGCAGACTCTTATTGACAAATACAACAAAAAAATTGTTGGATGGAAAGGGGTGCTTCTCAGCAATGCTGGAAAACTCCAACTTCTGAAATCTACCCTCCAGAACCTCCCTGTTTATGCAATGAGTTTATTTAAAATTCCCCATAAAATTGCTAATGAAATTGAAAATTTTTAGAAAAGATTCCTCTGGTCTAGGGTTGAGGAAAAGAAAAGAATGAGCCTTGTGTCATGGAAAAAAGTTTGTACGCCTAAAAATTTGGGACGTCTTGGGCTACGGACTATTTAAAAAGTTAATAAAGCCCTCATGGCTAAACAACCGTGGAGGATTTATGGAGATCAAAAAGAGTGGAATTTTATCATTAAAAGTAAGTATCTCTTTCTTAACAATTATTTGGAGGACTTTATAGGGGAAGACAACAGCACTAATGGTTCATTCATCTAGAATAGTATAAAATCCACTAAGGATCTGATTGTGAAAGGCAAAAGATGGAAGTTGGGAGATGGTTGTAGAATTGATTTTTGGGATGATGAATGGATCCACTCTGTGCCTCTGTCAACCAATCAAGACTGGAAGCAACTTATTGAAAGAAGCAAAGAATCCATTGGCACCAAAGTTACTGATTACTGGCAGGATAGCAACTGGAAGAATCTGGGAGATATTGATGCTAGTCTTATTTCCCTCCAGCATGAGATGCAGACCTGGCACATAAAAGATAACATTCAGGACTCGGTTGTGTGGAATCCTACTTCTGATGGGAAGTATATTGTGGCCTCTACTGTTAATATCCTTTCTGAGAGAGAGGAAAGGCCTCCTTGCTCTTTTGTTTCGTATAAAAATCTCATACCTAAAATCAACTTCTTCTATTGGCTCTTAATTCAAAATAAACTGTTGACTCTTGATAACCTCTCTAGGAGGGGTATATACATTGTTAATAGATGTAGTCTTTGCTTTGAAAACTCTGAATCCTGTGATCATATCATGCTCCATTGTCCTTTCACTCATAAAGTATAGGAGATTATCTTTAGAAAATGACATATCTGTTGGTGTTTTCCTTTTGTCTGGTAGGATTTTGTTGCTCAATGGAGTTACCTGTAACCACCTGAATTTGGTCTGTTGCAACTATAGACCCTATTTGCCCTAAGTGTTATCATACCCTCGATTTATGTCCAAACGACCCTGTTACTGCTTGGCATAATTCTTTTAATCAATTTAATATCCTAGGTGATTTTTATCACTGATTTATATGAACTATTATAGCCATACAATTCAAACCAATTTTGACCAATCAAATCAAATCAAAATCAAATATGGCTATAGTATTTAATTATAAAGGAATTAAATAAATCCCTAAATCAAATACCCACTTGCAATGAACCCATTCCCCTAGCCTATTTAATTTAATTAAAATGGCTATAGTCCTCTAATTATTAAAAATCAATTTCATTGTTTAAATAATTAAATCCTATATTTTTAAATGAATTAAATAAGTTTATTTCATTTATTAATATTCCCTTAAACCCCAACCTAACCCATCTCAACCACTTCTACCCTGGGTTCTAACCCTTCTCAACCCATTCACCCATGCTACTCTAATCCTAATCCTAAATTCTTCTCTAACCCACCTCCTAATGTTGTCACATTCCATTAAGGAATACTTAGCAACTCCACCCACTTGAGAAAGTCCACTTTCTCAAGCTGGACTTTCTTAAAGTCCACATTCTCTTACATCCTCCCTTCCCTCTTTAAGGCCTTCATTAATGCCTTCATTAATATGAAGACCTTAAGCCCATGTCTCTCCCATGCCTTATTAATGCCTTGGGCATTAAAGACTCTTACATATTCATTTATGAACCTCTAAGTTCATAAATGAACCTTGTCCCCCGTCTCTCTCTCCCATTCTTCTATAAATAGAAGCCTGTTTTGAGAGCAAAGGAGCCTTCACCTTAGATTGAAAATACATTGTTATGCTGCTAGATTAATCATAGAATCATATTCCATCTATTATTTTATGTTTTTACATTGTTCTCATTTCATCTTTTAGAGCTAGATTGCATGTTTTATCATCTTTTAGCTTGTTATTTAAGTAAAAATCCTTCATGCTAGGTTGTATTCGTCACTGATTTATAGCATATTCTGAGGCCTAATATGTTGTTAATCACACTCCTCCTAGTTAGCAGACAATAGGTCGGTTTTAGTGGGTTTTACATGCTTTTCTAACCCTTTTGGACTAATATAATGACCTATTGAGTGTTTGTGTTGATTCTAACAGGTACCCATTTACACACACATTTCTGGCACCCACCGTGGGGCTCAAATTTGATTTTAGCCTTGTTTTCTAACCATTTTTGACCATTTGCAGACTCAGAAACTGGACACAGAATCGCAAATACAATTGCAGGATCGCATCCCGGATACGCCATCGTACCACGTGGTTTCCGCATCGCATCCGGGATTTTCCAGATCGTATCCAGTTTTCAGTTGCATATGGTCAGCATAGGATCATATCTGGGGAATAATATCGCATCCCGGATACTGCATCACATCTGGTAAGAATTTAGCATCGTATCCAGTTTTGAAGCTTGATCTTTTCATTTGCCTAACCCTAACAAGTTCAACTAGTGGTGTTTCTGTATTTTACAGCTTAACAAGTGTTTGCAGGTTGTTTTTAGCAGTTTTCATGGAGTTGGATTAAACATATACTAACATGGTTTTTATAGGTTGCCATACCCCTTCCGTCTTGACTTCTATTTCCCCATTTTTCTAACTTAAAACCATTTCTTCCCACTTGATAAGAAACTAGATATTATGCTCTTTTCCTCTTGAGGAAAATCAGAAAGTCAGACGTTGTCTTATCACTTGTGATCAAATGGGGGATAATTGAACAAGCAAACAACTCATTTAATTCATTTTGGAAAGTAATTGAACAAACACAAAACACTAATTCATGTAAGATCAATGAACCAAATCGTCTAATTACTTTTGGGATTAGTAATTGAACAAGCAAATCATTAAATCAATGTGGTAAGTGAACAAGACAAACTTTCCCTTGCTATCTTCTTTAGAATAGAAAATCACTAAAACAAGCTCAACATAGCTTGGGGAAAAGAACCATTGTATATTGTGTTTTGGGAGAAAACGGCATGGAATAGGAGAGTATGCTCTTCTTCTTTTGAAGAATC
>MU226003.1:4957687-4982463 GCA_018584345.1 Thuja plicata | reverse complement strand
TGCCTTCATTAATATGAAGACCTTAAGCCCATGTCTCTCCCATGCCTTATTAATGCCTTGGGCATTAAAGGCTCTTACATATTCATTTATGAGCCTCCAAGTTCATAAATGAACCTTGTCCCCCCTTTCTCTCTCTCATTCTTCTATAAATAGAAGCCTGTTTTGAGAGCAAAGGAGCCTTCACCTTAGATTGAAAATACATTGTTATGCTACTAGATTAATCCTAGAATCATATTCCATCTATTATTTCATGTTTTTACATTGTTCTCATTTCATCTTTTAGAGCTAGATTGCATGTTTTATCATCTTTTAGCTTGTTATTTAAGTAAAAATCCTTCATGCTAGGTTGTATTCGTCACTGATTTATAGCATATTCTGAGGGCTAATATGTTGTTAATCACACTCCTCCTAGTTAGCAGACAATAGGTCAGTTTTAGTGGGTTTTACATGCTTTTCTAACCCTTTTGGACTAATATAATGACCTATTGAGTGTTTGTGTTGATTCTAACAGGTACCCATTTACACACACACATTACCCACCTCAAAACTTTATTGATAAAAACCTTTGGTTCCTTATCCCTCCTCATGTTTGCTGGAGAATTTGGAAAGAGCACAACAACAGAATTTTCAGAGAAAAGCAGGCTTCTCCTAAAGTGGTTGGCAATCAGATTTGTAGAGCACTAGAAGGAAATTTCTCTTCTTCAAAACCTGATGGTAAATTTGGTAAGAAGAAAAGTGACAGTAATGACAGTCAAATCAATTAGAGATCCCTGGCAACATGGACCTCGCCCCCTGAAGGTTGGGTTAAAGCTAACTTCGATGGGGATGCGAAGGGCAACCCGAGAATTGCTAGAGGAGGTGGATTAATAAGAGACCATAATGGTAATTGTGTTGGAGCCATTGCTTCTCCTTTGGGAACTCAATCTAACCATAGGGCCGAAGCTATGGCAGCTCTCAATATTATTTTGCTGGCAGAGGATCTGGGTTGTGAAAAATTCTGGCTGGAGGGAGACTCCTTAAATATCATTAATAATATTAGAGGCAAGAATAAATATTCTTGGACCATAGAACATATCATTGCAAAAATAATTAATGTGGCTTTGAATTTTACTTCTTTGTATGTTTCTCATTGTTTTCGGGAAACGAATCAACTAGCTGATTGTCTAGCCAACATTGGAATAAAGAAAGATGTCACATGCAAGTGGCATGGGAATGCAAAAATTAATAATGGGGTGGAATTATTACTTAATTATGATAGGCTTAATCATAAGGCAGGTGAGGTCACTCACATTAATCATTCCGATTAATGATGATTTGATTAGGGGTACATCGACGGCGTCGCGAAATGTGAAACATCAAATTAATGATGAATTGCTTAAGATGCAAGTTATATTGGATATCATTAAGTACTCTGTGATTGTGAATATCGGTTTTCATCTTGTGCTGAATACTAGTATGAAACAAAATAGTGAGAGAATTCAAATTGTAGAAGAGGAAGACATGGGTGGAGATTTGAAGAGAGAAGAACCTACAGAGTGTAAATGGAGGGAAGAAATAGATGTGTGGAACAAGCTTAAGAAGGGTAATTTTCATAGATATTTGAAGCGTCTCCATGGAAATGACAAGGAGGTGATGAAAGCTTTTGTTAATGGCTAGGAGAACGACACTGTGAACATCTTGGGAAAATCTATCAAGCTCACTCTGGACCGTATTGCATAAATAACGGGCCTTCCGTTGGATGGGAAGCACTTTCTTAAAGACAAAAAAGATGGCAACAAAGGTTATAAAAAATTCCCTAAGACAGACGAAGAAAGGGAAATGCTTGTGAAGGGTGACCTCAATTATGTTAACCTGTCAAATATCAAGCGGATTTGGGCATTTGTGATCTGGGCAATCATGGAATACTTCACATTGGACGACAAGTACTCTAAGGTTTACAATTATCATTTTGTTATGGTAAACCATTTTAGTCATAACATTAGGGTTTTCTTTCCCTTCTATCTCTTAAGTTCACTCAACCAAAGCATCAGTGACCATAGAAGTAAGTCCTCCCCTATTTTACATGAGGGATTAATACTGCTGATTACTGACTATGTCAAGAATCATATCCCTGACCCCATTCCCAAAAGTATTATGAATGATAAGAGGAAAATTCTGGAGGTGTCTAAGGGTAAGAGCCCTCGTAAGGATGTTTCTAAAAAAATTCGTAGAGGCCCTGTTGAAGCGGATATATCTCTCTCTATTTATGATGATATTGAGGGAATGGAAACTAATGATGAACAGGATATTGTGTCATCTGAGGATGAGGGTTTTACAGGGAAGTCAAAAAAAATTGAGGACATGAAGAATACCTCCTCCAATGTGTCTCTGGGTGGAAAAGATGATTTCGAGGAGACCCAAAAGTTGGAGAACAAAATTTTGGATGAAATAACGGAAGAAAAAGACAATGTGATTGACACCCATATTGAAGACCATACTACAAAAAAGGATGGTGATGAGGAATAGAATCAAGAAACTTAGGAGTCTCAGAGGGAGTCGGGGGACACTAAAACCCACAATGATGACCACACACTTAATAATGAATGTGGGGAAGACCAGATTCATGACTTTCAGGATTACCAAAAGGAAACAGGGGAAATGGAGACTAACAAAGGCAACACGAAGAACACTAAGGAGGATATTGTCCTCGATAAGGAAACCAAGAAAATTGAGAAAGATAACAATGACAGTGAGAAGCCTGAGTATAGTCGGGATAACTTGAAAGGTGACCTTGAAGAAAATAATGTCTATAATAGGAGGAGCCTTGAGGATGATCTTCGTGAGAGACAAGTCAATGTCAAAAAGGTGGCTTCTATTTCTTTTCTGCAAATGGCCAAAAATAAAGCAGAGAATAGCTACAGTATGGATAAGTGGATTCATGATGACATAAAGGAGATCAAAGATAATTATAAGAATCTGGAAAATAGGAACGCACTGCTGGAGGAAATTGTTGACAAAATGTGCAATGATGCTACCATGTACCAGCAGGGGCATAATGTTTTTGATAAGGTAAACAATAAGGATACCAATATCAGTGCTATGGTTGAAAACAAGATCAGAAAAATTAATGATAAGATTAACAACAACAACAACAAGGCACTCATCAAAAAGCTTACGACTGTTAGAAAAATAGGTATGAATAATTCCTTGGATAATCTAAAATCTTTATATACTCTTTTGGACAGAAATGATAGTGACAAGGCAAGGCAAGAGGTAGATAGCCCTTAGGAAGTTCACATTTCTGGCCTAGGATCTAGGACTCGATCCAGCACTAAAAAGAAATCCCAAGTCCAAACTAAAGATATCAAGAAATTACGGGACTCAATCCAGAGTATGGAGCTGCAGATGGTTGAAGTTTAGATGTCGGAGGATCAGTTGGAAGTTGTCTAGTGTTTTGGGTTGCTGGAATTTTTTTGCTATCTGTCTACTGGGTCCTTTTTTTTTTTAACTACTTTGATGTTTTGTAATGTAATTTTCTGTTAAATCTGGGGTTTAGCCCTCTTTTGGTTTTCTGTCACTTGTGACAGCTCATTGTTTCCTTGTCCTTTGTTGTCTATCTTTTGGTGCTTTGTAAAGGGTTTCGGGGCCCCTTCAAAACCTGTTGTTACCTTAATCAAAAACATTAATGTAAGTGTTTTAATCAGTCTAACTGATTTAAAACATATAGACTAGAAGATCAAGGTAAAGTTGTAAACATGTGATCATAGAGTTAATATTGTTTTACGTGAAACTTAATTAGGTCAATCTATCTTATAAATAGATGTTGTAATCATTCATTATCATAGATGAGAGGATGAATGTAGCCAACGAGCACATCTATGGATCATACTAAGAGTTTCAAGAAGCAGAACAATAAAAGGTGAATTTGGTTATCAAGAACCAAGAACAGAGGCTACCAAACAACAGAGGTATTATTCAATCAAAATAGGTGATACACTTATACATGCAATTTTGAATGGATCTGTAATCAGCAATAGGAGATTGCATACACTCAGGTCAAAGTGTAATTTTCTTACATTCTAACAAGTGAAGCAAAGTGTAAAAATCCTTTCAAGGAAGGTGGATTTAACAATCCTATTGTAAATATCTTAACCGAGTGCACACTAAACAATGTTGCTAAAGCTCTTAATAGAGTAGACATTAATAGGTCTCCACGGATACTCCTAATAGGGTAGATCATCAGAAGTGATCAAATTGTAAGCCTTAACCGGCCCCTTCCAATTTGCAGATAGTGAAGAATTTGTGGGTGCCATCCCCATCGCAGTTTTTACTTCCTAATAGGAGTTTTCCACATTATCATATCTTGTGTTATGTGTCAATTACTTTCATGAATGTTTCTATGAATGTTCACACATTTGTTAAGTTAAAGAATTGATAAGTCTTACACAAAGATAGTATAGTACAGATGGTTGGTTATACAATTGATTACACAAAGGATAAAGGTTAAAAGATATAAAAAATTTAGGGGTACTGATTCACCCCTCCCCTCTCAGTACACACTTCCCATTAATTCCAACAATTGGTATCAGAGCTAGATCTCTTATTTGGAAAGCTTAAAGACTAAAGAGAAAATATCATACAATGGAGAAGTACGGACTTGAAAAAAGTATTGAGAATTAGAAACTAAAAATTTAGATCTTCTATGAGTAGTATAAAGAAGCTAGAATCAAGATGAGACAACTGTTAGATGAAAGATAGAATATGGCATATCGTTGTAATGAAACAGATTACCATGAAGAAGAGATACTAGATTTATTTGAGTCATCAGGAACAACTACTAGCAAAGAATCAGACACAACAGAAGAAAACATCACAAGCTTAAATGAAATCAATCAGCATCTGGCTGGACAAGTGAAATCTTTGTAAATCGATCAAGAGACATAGATGGTAAGAATGAATGATATCATGAACAATGCTAGACAAGCTGAGCAAGAAATAACACTATCAATTGATGATAGAAGGAAGATTACTGAAAAGATACAAGAGAAAGAGTCATAAATACAACGACTAATAGAACATCACCATGAGATTACAAATCAGATTATTCTTATGAGTCAAAAGGCAAACAGAATGAATGTCAAACTCATTGAAAGAATAGAAGACATCGGTGAGCTAAGGGAAGAAAATGAAAATCTAAAATAAGAAATAAGAATTCAGCAACAACATAATGAAATTATCAAGAGAGCTGAAGAAAGCAATAAAAGAATGGATGATTTTCTTGATGGACAACGAAGAGTCAATAACAACACCAGACTAGGCTATACCGAGAATGGAGAATCACCCAATCAAGTTAATCCAAATAATGTCTATGCAAATCCAAGACCAAGAAAGATGACATGCAATCACTGTGGAAAGAAAGGCCACACATCAAATGTATGCAGGAGCAAAATGAAAGGTATTCCTAAATCTACATCTTCATTCATAGGATTCTGTTATAAATGTAACAAGAAAGGACATAAAGAATATGAATGTAAGTCTCAGATGAAACAACCAAAGAAGGAAACCTACATGGACAAATATTGTCGTACTTGCAAAATGAATAGGCACACTACTCTTGAATGCTGGAAGAAGAAAAAGAAAGCATGGAATCCTAAAGGTCAAGAAACTGCCTATCAACCGAAAAGAGTCGGTAACCAGTATGTATGGGATTGCAACACACAGACAAATTGTACAACATGTGGAAGATTTGGTCACATTGCTGCAAATTGTATGAGATAGTGGTCAAGAAAGTCTAGAGGTTGGACTAACCCCAGAATGGCATGCTTACACTGTCATAAAGTTGGTCATCTCAAGAAAGAATGCAGAGACTGAATGATAGAGACCAACACCTTTCCCAATGGAAATACCATTGAAGAGATCTGGAATATGAGAAACAAAATGTGGAGGAAAGCTACAAATAATGGTGAAGCTGGAACAAGTAATGCAATTGGTGACACACTATCCTATGGATATGGTGACATCACCACCCCAACTTAAGCAGAACAAGTAAGTATGGAACTGCATTGCACCAAGTTATATTTAACATTAGTTCCAATCATACATAGTTGAAATGCCAAATTAGCATGATTATAGATGCACTATGGTATTACTTGTTAAAATATGTGAAAACAATTTCATCAGTTAATACATACCAAAATCCATCAGTATACACTCAAAGCTGAATTGTCTACACTTACCAAAAACCGTCGATTAACATGCAAAAGCTAAAGTTGCTAGTGTAAACCAAAATCCGTCGGTAATCATGTAAGCTGACAAAGTTGTCTTCGCCAAACACTGAAATCCGTCGGTAAAAGGGAAGTTAAAAGGACTTCCCCAAAGCATCGTGTTTTCACCGAAAAGAGAAGTTAATGTTTAACCCAATGACTTCATCTTCACACACGAGGAGTGGTTGAGCATTAATGACTCAACTTAGGGAAAAATGTCTATAAAAAGGCGATGGAAGGATTTCATTATTTACTAGTGAGCATAGCAAAGTGACACAAGAAAAATTTGAGCACACAATGACAGCATTGCAGAGTGACTCCAACCCATTACAAAGAACTCCAAATAGATTAGACATAGCTACAGAGGTTGAAGTAAGTACTAAGCATAATCGAGAACTCTATTCATCTTTTACGGAAAGCCCTAAATGTCTGAAACAATGGACATGACTTCAAGAACCGCTAAGTTGAAGAGCATCAAGAAGGACAAGGTCAAACTTGTCAAGAATTCTACCTGTGTGGAACCCCATTACAAGATATACCTAGAGGTTGCATCACAACCCGACAATGCTGGAGCATTCTCACGAATACCAGCTAGGGTTTTGCTTGTCAAAAATGTGTGAGCATACATTCACTGTAAGATTGCAGAAATTGGTGACCTAGAGGTTGAACAAGCTTTCAAGAAGATATGTAATGACGATGGATCTATAAAAGATGAGCACAAGCACATAATGGTGAAAGGGATCACAAATTCCCTATTGTTCCCAAGGGTATTCAAGAGCGAGTGGATTCGGTTAGTACTGAGTAGGAATAAGTTATGGATAGATGAGCCTAAAACAATAACAAGAGATGTTATTCATGTAGTCATCGGTTATCCAATAACCGATAAGGTAAAGTCATTAAAGCATCCACCCAAGGCTGAAATTGAAAAAAATACAGGAGCTAAGTGTGATGGAAGAGGACTTAAGGTATCCACTATCAAAGATGATGAATTGAAATTTGGAGCATGTGTCCTAGGATAAAAATTCTTTCAAGCTAGCAGGATGAACAATATAACATCTGGAGTAGTGGATACAACATATAAGATTATAAAGAAAGAAGCTCAGTTGGATTTGTCAGAACTTCTACTCAACCAATTAGAAGAAAACTTGAAGAAAATCAGAAATGCAAAGACAAATTCATGTAAGTTTGGTTCACTTATCATGTGCATTTTATTTTACTTCCAAGAATCTTTTCCATCAATAGGAGATGCAAAATGGGATACAACTAGACCAGTCACCATATAGATCAGTGAGTTTATAAAATCATTGGGAGACAATTTTGAGTCAGTCATGAATGAGTACTTTACTAGATTCAAGGAAAGAATACAAAAAAGAGGAAGGATCCCTGAGCAATTGATTGAGAAATTCAAGACTGATATATGTTTCATGGTAGACACAGACCACGCATACATCAAGCTTGATGTACCAAGAACAGCATGGCTACAACCACTTGACTATGAAGTGAACATAGATCAAGCATCCAATGCAATTGATGCATTGTTAAATGAGCTAATTGATAACACACAACCCAAGTTTGGCACTTATAAAGAATCCAAGAATAGAATCAAATTTGGGTTGGTTGTAAAGAGGATTGATTGGAAAAATGATAAAATGGTCAAGAATCTAAAGAAAATACTGTCAGTAACAGAAGAAGAAACCGAACTGGAAGAAGAAGTTGAACAAAAGGAAGAGACCGAGGGTTAGTCACCCATCACTGAAGCTACAAAGGAGAATAACTCTAAGGCCATAGAGTCAGATTCACCACCTCCTCCACCAACTAAGAATCCAAAAAATACAGTTGCTACAAGGACAAGAAGTCAAACAGCTAAGGACAAAAGTCCTTCACCTTTGAAGAAAGGTCAAGTAAGGACCTATAAGAGAAAGCCTCTACCCAATCAGTCCAAAGCTAAAAAAAGAAGAAAGTTCATTAGAACTAAGGAGGACATTGAGGACACAGAACAGGATGAAGTTGTTCAACAGGAAAAGAATAAGATTCCTAAAACCATTGATGAGGTATGTGCACAAATGATTAAATCAAGATTAATTACTGACTCCAAAGTCAGAAGATGGTTAACTCTTGATCCCTTAGATCAAAATAAGATTGAGGAGAAAATCATCAAGATGATGTGCATATACAAATACCTCCCTATAGATTTGGCAGACAATATGCCCAAAGAACTTCAAGATAGATCTCGGCAAGAAGGAGATTTGCCTTTCACTCTGAAAAAGAAATCAGGGAAAGAGCCCTAGTATCAATCATGCCTCCTGAATAAAAAATGGGGGAGATCAAAGAAATGATGAAGGTTCATTCCAAAAGGTTTTCACCAAAGTTGAGAGCCTACCAAGTGCTTAAAGGAAATCTATTAGATCTAGACAGAAAGAGTGAAGCCGAATGGAGGAAGATAATTGATATTCCTGAAAAGGATACAAGTCCCAAGCCACAACAATATCTAACCGAAAATCAAGAATCCAAGGATGATCAGGCTACTGAGAGCACTGAACTAATTAACATCATAGATGTAGAATTGGAAAAAGAGGAAATAGACACCACAAGAAACAAGGATATGGATGTTGCAGATGAGACATGGTCGGACACCACTATGGACAACATTGTGGACAATACAATCATTATTATTATTGATGATCCAATAGAAGAAATACAAAAAGATGAAGATGTCACTATTACCAAGGACAAGACCGATGAATAGGACATGACAATTGATACTTCACAGGTGAGCATACCAGGAAACATGCCAATATTGATGCAATCCATCAATATACTCCAAGAAAAAGACAAATCACCTACAAAAGATTCAAGCATTCCCGAGGATGCAAGGGATGAAGGAAAGAAAGACAACACCAATGATCAGAATGTCATTGGAGACACTCAAAATGTAACCAATACTGACAAGGTTACAAAAGGAGATTCAAAGAAAATAGATGGAGACACTAATGAGAAGGATGCACAGACAAAGGAAGATGAAGTACATAAGGATACTGATGAAGGAGCTAAACCAAAAGGTAGCACTCCTGAGGAAACCAAAAAGGTTTCTACAGATAACGTCAAGGTTGATGTGGAGATGTCCACTCAAAACCAACAAGCTAACACAGAGGTACAAAATAAAAAAGAGGCAACACCCCCAATCACTTCATCCAACACAACAGACAAAGTTGAGAAATTGGCTATGGTTCTACATTCAAGTGCATCTCAGAAGAAGAAGAAGAAAACAAAGAAGACAAATTTGGAAGTCACTCTCGATGAGATTATTGAGATACCTAAGTGTGACCCAACTACATTAGACTATGAATCACTAAAAGAGTATGGTGATATATGCCAAAGGAAGGAACTACAAGAGAAGCTAAGAAAGGAGCACCGAGACTCCATGGTACTAGAAACAACTAGGGACATCTTAAATTAGATTGTACCCTATGTTGATGTTTATCACAATAGACCTATCCTTGATCAACTATCCACTCTCACTGAGGCCATCACAACACAGAACATTGATGCAGAAAAGGCAATTGAGGAGAGAGCAGAGCAAAAATATCAGTACAAAATCATTGAAAAGATCAACCAAGAAGTGGTAGAAAAAAAGATAAAGCTTTCAGAATTAGCAAGTAAATTGGACCCAAAAATTGATGAAGCTATTTCTTTGATACAACAATTAAGCACAATTGAGAAATTCACTAAGGAGCATAGTGATAAAATAAAAAAGTTAGATTCTAATCTAGCTACTAGTGCTAAAGGCTTAACCACCAATGACAATGAAATAAAGTTGCATTATGAGAAAATTGTTGAGATAAAAAGGTTAAGATAGGAACTGTGGGAAGCAGAAACATAATTTAGGGAAGAGGTCACTAAGCTCTAGGCTCAAATTCTACCAAGTCTCACACTGCTTCAACAAAATATCAGTTCAACAAGACAATTGATAGCCACCCCCGAGATGTCTGTAGCAGACAACATCTACGACATGCATGCAAGGATCACACTTGAGCACATGGCTCTAGACAACCTAAAAGAAAAATGGGAGATGATTATGGAGGACATGAAGTCCTCACACTCTCATATTTTTGATAAGCTATAGGTATACACCTTTGCCCTTACTGTCAAAAAAGGGGGAAAATAATGATATGTACAGATAGGAAAACTATACAATACATAAAAAGAATAAAAAAAAGGGAGTATAATGTTATGATATGATATATATACAACACAAGGTCAAAATAAAAGAGTATCATGTACATACACTTATACTATACCGGCATATGGATAGGGGGAGTCATGAAATGAATAAGGAATATATATGGTGTACATACTAAACATTTTGTTTGTATTTTTGCACATATCAGTTTTTGATACTAATGTCAAAGGGGGAGATTGATGACATTATTTTGTCATTAGTATGGAAACAAGATCTTCAGTAAACATATACAGAAAGATGGGACAAGAGAAAAATGAAAGACAAACTTTCAGAAACTGAAAGTACAGATATCAGAGATCCCCAAAAATTGCGAAGTACAAAGAAAACCGATGACACAGTTTTGTGTGTAAACCAAAAATGCAAAGTGAAAAGGATAAAGAGGAACCCGACAGTGGAACTTGACGAGCAGAATATAGTGCAACCTGAGAGAATAGTAAAAGTGGAACCTGAGAGATAGTTCAAGCAAGGAACACCGAGAGACAGTAAAACTAATTTTAGAGCATAATCGACTGATAAAAACCGAAAGTCAGTTGAAGCCCGCAAAAAGTGGATCTAACTTCCACGTCAGATAAAACATTCATATTCTATTTATAGAGTCTTGATTTCTTTTAAAACCATTCTTAAGGGACAAGAAACATTAATGTAAGTGTTTTAATCAGTCTAACTGATTTAAAACATATAGACTAGAAGATCAAGGTAAAGTTGTAAACCTGTGATCATAGAGTTAATATTGTTTTACGTGAAACTTAATTAGGTAAATCTATCTTATAAATAGATGTTGTAATCATTAATTATCATGGATGAGAGGATGAATGTAGCCAACAAGCACATCTATCGATCAGACTGAGAGTTTTAAGAAGCAAAACAACAAAAGGTGAATTTGGTTATCAAGAACCAAGAACAGAGGCTACCGAACAACAGAGGTATTATTCAATCACAATAGGTTATACACTTATACATGTAATCTTGAATGGATCTTTAATCAGAAATATGAGATTTCATACACTCGGGTCAAAGTGTAATTTTCTTACATTCTAACAAGTGAAGCAAAGTGTAAAAATTATTTCAAGGAAGGCGGATTTAACAGTCCTATTGTAAATCTCTTAACCGAGTGCACACTAAATAGTGTTGCTAAAGCTCTTAACAGAGTAGACCTTAATAGGTCTCCACAGATACTCCTAATAGGGTAGATCATCAGAAGTGATCAAATTGTAAGCCTTAACCAACCCCTTCCAATTTTCAGATAGTGAAGAATTTGTGGGTGCCATCCCCACCGCAGTTTTTACTTCCTAACAAGAGTTTTCTGCATTATCATATCTTGTGTTATGTGTCAATTACTTTCATGAATGTTTCTATGAATGTTCACACATTTGTTAAGTTAAATAATTGATAAATCTTACACAAAGATAGTATAGTACATATGGTTGGTTATACAATTGATTACACAAAGGATACAGGTTAAAAGATATAAAAATTTTAGGGGTACGGATTCACCCCTCCCCTCTCAGTACACACTTCCCATTAATTTCAACACTAAATTTGGACCTAACGCCCAAAATGTTGAAGAGAAGTCAAGAATCTTATCAAAGTCTGGTTAAGAAGACAAGATTAAGGACAGAAGGGCACACATGTTAAAAATAACAACATTAATTAAGAGATGGGAGAGTTAATGGGCAGACCTATAATTAAGGGCCCATATAGGATTCTGGTGAGATTTAAATTAAGAGAAGACTCATAATTTGAATTAATTATTAATGAAATACATAATGATGTCCTATAATCCATAATAGAATGAGACACACTAAAATGGGTGCTAGGAGAGCATGAAATTGGACAACCCAGCAAAAGTTTACAATTTACAATGCTAAATTTAGCCCCCACTTTAGAGACCATATGATACTACATGTATATGCAAGCTAAATTATAAGAAAGAAAATTATAAATAAAAGGATATTTCCAAAAGTATCGAATGAAGCCCCAACTATAGTAACACCTGCAATACAATGTTAGAAACTGCATTCTGAAAAATCACTTTGTTAGGTTAGATCAAAATTTTCCTAGAGCTTACTAAGAATAATAAAATTCAAGGGTAACTATACACCCCCTCATGTTTATGTTTTCTATTTAGGAGGGAAAAATAGGGTATCATGTTTACCACATCAAATTGTAAAAAGTGTATGATGAAATTTTTATCAATGAGGTTTCATAATGACTCAAAACTACTCATAGGGTATTTGGGAAGATAAAGGACTAAATCACAATTTGAGCACAAAAAATGATGTGAAAGTCGGAGCTCTCTAGCTCAAGATATGAAGGATTTAGTAAAATAATGTAAAGATAAAATAACAAAAGTCAGGGTTTCTAGAAAAGTTACCTTCAAAGATTCATTATAACAAAAGTTGGGGTTTCTAGAAAATAGAAAAGTCGTCATCCATTTGTCTTATTCAAATTTTTTGTCTTTGTGCAAAGGGGCCTACCAAGATGCTAAGGAGAAGACTAATTGCACCAATGAGAATGGAGAGTCTGAGGCAATCCATTGAGGATGGAGTTCAGACACATGAAGTATCCCCTTTGACCATGTGTTGAATTTTCATTTATGTTATTTTGACTTTATTTTAACATGCCACCCTACGCTTGATGAGGGTCTATCATCTCAGGTGCCTTGGTCCCTAGTGGATTCCCTAGTCTGATCTGGACACCTAGGTCCCACCAAGGTGCCATAGTCCTAGATAGTTTCTAGAGTCCTATCTGAGTGTCTGAGTCCTTCTTGGACACCACAGTACCAGGTTTGTGACAGACTTCTTCAAGGGCACCCTACTCCCAACAAGGCATCATAGACACATAGGGGTTTGGAGATTTGGTTGATTTGTATAGATACCAATACTGCTATTAGGATTAAGTAATAATGAGAGGGGGGTGAATCAGTATTACAACATTTTAATTTCAAACTTAACAAATTCAAGCTTAACCATGCAATTATTGAAATAATAAGAACATACACATAAAGTAAACAACTCATACCACCATGATTTATTAACGAGGAAAACCTGGCCAAGGGAAAACCCTGGTGGGGATGATACCCACAAATAATGCAGTAATAGTATAATGTCCTTGTTAGGATACCTAGCCCTGTTAGGAGTTGAATATTATATTTATTACATGTAAAGGATAGAAACCCTATTAGGGATATACAAGGATCTCACTGCTCTTACAATGCAAAAATGTCTTTACAATGATTTATAACAAAGTGAACTATAAAAGCATCTCCAATTCTTAGGTAGTCCTATTTATATCTCAGAGCATCCTCTATCTTATTCTGACATCACAATGTATCTATCTATTCCACACATCTTTTCGCATCTCAAAACATCTTCACATATATACTCGATCTCATAACCTTTCTAGTCGGCTCGCAAATACATCACAAGACATGTCCAACACATAATCAAATAGAAAATACATAGTCGGTGATCATACATCAAAAAAAGTATAGTAGGACTCAAGCCAAATCCAAAGTATCACTTTTGGATTCCACATTAAACTCCCTTAAACATCGTAAACACTCACCTGCCTTGTTATATTGTTGCAGTATCTTCATGTAACTTCATCAAGTTGTTACTCTCTCTAGTAAACTCCAAAATACAAGTGACCTTAACTAAAGGTCTACTACATCCCATAATACATTCCTCTAAGCTTGTAGGACTTAAGTCGTCACATACTGTGCTCGCCAAGCAAAACTGCACAACTTTACCCTGCCAACTGCTTCCTCGACTTAGTCATTTTTCCAAACAGACTATCCAAAACTGGATTTTACTCCAAACGACCATGCCAATAAGTAGTGTTTCCATAAATGAAAACCTCTAAACTATACTCATCAGGCCACTTTCCAACAATCTCCCCCTTTGGCATTGATTGCAATATTTAGTGAAAATGACTAAGTTTCTAATGCCAAACTACTGACTCTACATTTTTTATACTACACTTATTACTCCCCCTTTGACATCAATGGCAAAGGCATACTAAAAAATATAACTATATACACATCAAAATTATAGATTTTCACACCAAAAAATCATACCATTTGAAGAATATCTTGAAAAGAGGTTTCCAATATTTGTGTTTCTTCTTTCCATGTCTTCTCCAAGGTCTGACCAAAATGAATAAGGACATTCAAAGAAAAGGATGATATATATGCATCTTTCACTACTATGGGAAAAGCTTCATCAAGAGACTTCTTCGTTATCTCCATGTCCTCATGGTGTTTCTCTAGAATTGATAGTTTAGGAGTAAGCGTACTCCTCATCATAGCATATCTCCCCAACGCTCTTGAATTCTCAGTTTCAAGTACACTAATTTTTTCCACTAACCTAGACACTTCCTTATCCATCTCTATAACATATTGTGAGGAGGACCCACAATCCTTTTCCAAGTCATCCAATGCCTTCACATCATTATGGATTATATCCACCACATTCTATACATGCCTGGAAGGGTTTATGTAGTAGTTGTATAACTTCTTTCCATGGTCAATGCAAGACCTAATACCAGAGGTAATGGTGTCTAATATGTTGATATCTCACTTCAATGACTGACATATCTCCTCTAACTTCTTTTCCATGTATTCTCTCTCAATTTTTATAGCCACATCCTTCTCCATCCACCCATGTACTATTTTGTCTTCTATAACTATTTGTCACTTGAATACATGTGGGTTCACTATCTTTCCATGCCCTAGGGTACATTCCAGGAAACTTATGAGCTATATGAATATAGATATGTATCAATAGTGATCCAAACCTGAATGCTTTTGATTTGTCTCACTTTATTTTCTTAACATTCTCCAGGAATTATTGTTTGAGTACGTCACATAAGTTGTATTTCATGTTTTCCTTCGACATCTTATATGTCATCATTATAACACCTATGAAAACTGAATTAGGTCAGCTATTGTAATGAATTTTGTATCCCAAAATCATTGAAATAAATCTTACATCTTGTTGGAATATGTTGGCAATTGTCATTGCCCTCTTTTCCCACTTCGAATGTGTTAGGTTTTCGACTAGTTTCTTTGTGTTCTTTTCCGCAGTAGGGATAGTGCCAGTATTATCCAATCCAATCACATCATAAATCAACTCACTGGAAATTTTAATAGACTGCTCACCTATCCATAGAAACTGGTCATGGACTCTTCTAAGAACAATATTGATCCATTCTTCCTCATCAAATTTGTAGAGTTCCATCATTTGCATGATGCTCAGGTTCTGTAAATGAGCGAACTCATCCTTCCAAGATCCATCATCCTTTATCATGTCTTTCATTTCTTTTAAGATTTCAAAGTCCTCCAATGAATCATACTTATAATGTATGTATGCCATAATATCCTCCACATGAAGTACGTCATATGGATTTTGTGAAAACATGCCTTTAGGATCATCCTCCATGGATTTGTAAGGATGTTTCTTAAACTTATACCTTAGCCTATCACTAACATCAAAGATCAATAGAGTATCCATAGTAAACAAAGCTCGCAAAAGATCAAAATACCTTTGACTCGAAGAATCAGAGTATGCACACTCACCGATCACAAAAATACTTCTAGATTCTTTCCTTGCTCCTATGGTCTCCTTCACTTCTGCTCGAATGGTGATTAAAAGTGTTTAAGGAAATGAACTTATACTTCATCGTGCACAAATTGACACATTTCCTGATGAACTTTAAAGTCTGCAATGATCCAGTCATCCATATTTCTGGTGATCATCCAATATGATGAGCATAACCATACAATCTTGGATATACACTCTAAACTAATCATAGTTACTATCCATAGGCTTGCATCAGCTTATTTTGAACAAATAGGGGCTGGATAGATTTATGTTGTATTTCTCCAAAGTTCCCCTTAAGGCCATGCTTGGTGATTTAGTTCTAAGTAGCAACATCAAGCAAGGGTTCAGTAGCACCTATTGATTCTCCTTGAACCTTTGTCTCAATTTTCTCCTTCTCTTTTCATACTTTACCATTGTCTGTGTCTCCTTCCTTCTTAAACATTTGATCAAACACATCCTTGTAATCTACCAAGCTCTTACTAACATCACCAACATTTTTCTTTCTAACAATAGGTGGTGGTCTTATGTTTCTTACAACTCCATTATACATGCAAAACTTTGTTGTATGTCCTTGATTGTTACATTTATACATGTAGGAGATAATTTTTTATGATTAACCTGTAACATGCAATTCCTTGTGATGTGCCCAAATTTTTTGCACTTGTATCTTAGTTGTTGTTTCTTCTCTGATGTAATCTTGTTTAGTGCTTGATTGATCAGGTTTTCTATATTATGCCTTCTTGTGCCCATATTCATAGCAATTGAAACAATAACTAGAAAAGGGCCTATAAGGAGTCTTACCTCTATAATCTCTCTTCATGTGACCAAATTTGTCACATCCAAAGCATCTTCCTCTGAAAGGTTTGATCTTCTCTCTAGTTTCCTCTTGTTGTATAGGATCCTCTTGTCAATTAGGTGACTTACATGTTTTACCTTTAGACTTTCTTTCTTGAGATTTAAAGCATTTTGCTTTATCAAAACCAACTCTTGTCATGTCACCTTTAGGTTTTTTTCTTTCCCTCTGTTTATCAATCTTGTCACTGCTCACATGAAGTTTTTCAACGTGATTCTTTGCTTCAACAAGTTCTCCCTTAATGATGTGGTTATATTTATCTAATTCCTGATACTTGATCCTGTTCAAACTACATCTTTCCAATCTGAACATTTGCATTCTTCAAGATCACTTCAAGTCTTGTCTTTCCATCTTTCTCTTGTTGGATTTCTTTAGCCATCTGAATAGTAGTAACTTTGCATTCATGTTTCAACACTTCTTTGTCTTGTTCAAGTTGTTTAATCTTATAAAATGAATCATTTTCAGATTCCTCCTGTATCTTTTTCATAAGATCTTGCCTTTGGTTCCTGGAAAGTTCAAGCTATTCGTTAAGCTTCTTTATGAAACCCCCAGCTCTTCTCAATGTGAATTTCAATTCAGCATTATCATCTTTTGCCTTAACAAGGTCTTCAAGTGTTGCTTCAAATTTTTCTTCCAAACTACTTGAATCCATCTAGATCTCCCTTAAGTTGTTAATCTTTCTCTCCAAGGGCCACACGTTGTGATACCAATTGTTAGGATTAAGTAATACAGAGAAGGGGGCTGAATCAGATAATAAGTGACTTTAATAATTAAATCAAATGATTTAATTAATAAGTGAATTAACTTATTACTCTAACACCCCCCTTAAGATAAAATTAGGGAGAAGATAAAACCTAGAAATAACTACTAAAAAAAGAAATTATGGTCTCGACAACAAGGCATGATCAAGTACCCACTCACAACCAAATCTACGTAAAGTGGAGGAATAGAGAAAACTACATGGGATAAACTCTATTGCAAAAAGAGATGGAAAAATCATGTTGAAATGCAATGGCTCAAGAGACTCTCTCAAAACCATAGGTACAACCAACCCCCCCATGAGAGAGGATCGAGACTCCAAAGCCCCCCCGGAATGATAGAACCCCTGTGTCGATGATCAGACCAATGTGGCTTGAATGCAGAAGAAACAAAGGTGCTGGAAAAAGAAGAGGAAACCCCTGAATGTGAGTGGAAACTGAAAGGCCTAGTTGATGCTCAAAAGAGAACGCATGAGACTCCTGTAATAGAATATCCAATGAAGGTGGGCTAATAGATGTGTTGAATCTATCATCTAAGAGGAGATTAATGTCCTCTAATATGTCCTCCACAACTGGACTAGGTGGCTCGATGCATGGAGCGACGATGTCAGGTAATGTTGAAGAGGAATCATGTTGAACATATGTAAACTCAACAGGAGGTGGAGGTGGAAAATTCACAACACTGGTCGCAGGAACAACACATAATTTCAAGTGGCCCGAATTCACCTTAATAGGCTCCCATGAAAAAGGAGAGATATTCTCCGATAGTGGAGATGGTGGACCAAAATGAGAGAAAGAGTACAAGCGGGAAGAATGATCAAATGTCCATGTTGCAACAATATTGCATGTCTCACTGTCTCTGATGTGCACTTAATCTCGTGTGAAATCAAGTGTCTTCCCTGTCCCATTTTGGACAAAGATGGAACATAGTACACCATGGAATGCACCATCATCAATGTCAATAGAACCTTTCAACATGCAGTCATAACAGTGTTATTCCCCATCAAAATGTGTGGGGTAGGAGAAGCCTCAAAAGAAGAGAATAAATCCTGAGAAGATGCCATATGGTGTGAAGCTCCTGATTCCAGTAGCCATCTAGAAGAGTAAGGAATACTAGTTGCACATAATGCATCACCCTTTCCTATGTCATATCGATCTGTCTGGAATGATGATGAAGAAGAAGACCCATGAGAAGTAGAAGAATAAGGACTATAAATGTTTCTCTTCTGAAGAAAAGCTGTCAAATCAGAAATTTGTTTTGCATATCCATCTATCTTCTTCTCATAGCAATGAGACTCGTCATGATTCAAATTTTTACAATAAGCACACTTAGGTATTTTTGTCTTCAATTTTTCCCCCTTAGGAGAAGGTGGGCCAAAGGAGTGTTGAGAACTAGAATCCTTCCTAAACTCTGTGGTCGATGAATTTTGTTTCTGCTCATGCTTCCCTGAAGATAGGTGAGCTACCAATACATGGTTCTATGATCCTATGAGAGAGCTTTGCCTACTCACGATTCAAACAATCACAGAATACAAAAAATGTAGGCATGGTAAATCTCAGACCCGAAGCATCCATGGTGGAATGGAATGTAGAAGAAAATATCTTAAAGGAACCACAAAGATTAGAAAGAATCAGGTAAATGCATTATGTATCTATCTTATTCTTGCCACAACCCTGTAAGATAAATATGATAGATTTGACTTTCATCATGAAATCCTGAGTAGAAGGAAATAACTCAGGACCTAAAGCTGTCAATTATGCCTCAATCTAAAGTGCCATGAACTTATTGACTGTGCCAAAGAGAGTCTGAAACTTCTCCCAAATATCAAGAGGAGTATCACAACCATCAAGATCAAGAGAAAACTGTCTGAAACATGTAGAGAAATCGCACCCATAGCCTCATCCATCTTGTTCCTATATTGCATGACCTCATAAGGATGAGTCAAAACTGGCCGAATGGTATCCAAGCAAGACCATAACCCGTGTGACCAAAGAAGCCTAGTCATATGGGATTTCCACAAATAAAAATTATGTGGATTGAGAAGCTCAACTGGTGCTGAATCTGTCATTGTTCCACTACTTTGGGTTTTGATTATTAATTATCTTTCAAAACCAGACAAAATATGCAAAAGGGTTTGTGTTTTGTGTATATTGAGTGTTCTGGTTTTTTTGAGATAAATGACAGAAAACAATAAAAAAACACCCCCCACAAAGCGAAATACCAAACCTCAGTACAAACTAAGAAGCCAGAAGGAGAGACAGTGCAATAAATGCATCAAAATAAATGGGAAAATACCTTATCAATTTCTCAATAAAAATAGTCTCAGATCTGAAAAGAGCTCTTCTAGGGCTTTCTGACAACTGTTCATGACCAAAAAACAGAGACTGTATGGACATTCTGGAAGCTTGGAAGCACAAAAAATAAGTCCTCTCTTTGACTGGAAAAAGGTCAGTGAAACAACAAAATTTGAAAAGGAAACCCCTACCAAAATCTCCGTCTCGAAAAGAGCTTTTTGATGATATATGGAAGTCCAAAAAAGGCCTCTGTTTTCTCCAGTTAGAGCAAAAAAACCAACTAGTGGGTAAAAAGGGCTTCAAAAAAAACCTTATAGACGACGGGGCTTAAATTTCCTAGCCCTTGATCATATGGCGTGCATAGGGGACTAGCCGATGGAGAGCCTGGTCACCCATGTGACCGTGGGTTGAACAATTTGAGGCCCGTCGGGGGCTGAGCCAAGGGAAGGGAAACTGCGGGCGGTGAACCGTTGGTGATGAAACTGCGGGTGGTGGAGCCGGTGGTGATGAAACTACGAGCGGTGAAGCTGCTAGGGGTGGCCAGTGGCGGTGAAACCATAGGTGATGGAGCCACTAGTGGTGGCAGGTTTCGGTGGTGGGCCCCTCCCACCATTTTAACTTCAACAATTTTTTTTTTAAAAAAACACTGAAACTTTTAAAAAACCACCAATTTTTTTTTTAATTTTGCCTCGTGAAACATGCCCAAAAGGGCTTACTTGCAAATTTTTTTTTGCCTCAGAATGAAATTGTGGCCAAATTGGATGTGCCTTATATGAAATAAGGGTTTTTGGGTCTTTTGAGCACAACCGTGAGATTGGTTTGTGCCCAAAGTGCTCCGAAAGAAAAGCTCACCCCTAGATTCACACAAAAAACTCTAAAAACTTGAAACCCTCGAAGCTCCAAAAATTCTTCAAAACTTAGGAACAGACTGGAACAACAAAGCTCTGATACCATGTTAGAATTCTATCTTCAAGATCCAATGTATGCAAATAACCTGTTACAAAAGCAAACAATGGAGACAAGACAGAGATTGATCTGAAAGATAAAATATTCATTCAAAGAGGGAATAATAATTATAAAGAGTCAAAACCTTATAAAGGTGATCAAAACCCTAAAAAGGGGAGAAACTTGGGTTGCATGATAATAATTTATAAAGAATTAATTATTATATGCCTAAAGTTTAGCTTAAGTGAACTAGAGATAATAAGTGACTTTAATAATTAAATCAAATGATTTAATTAATAAGTGAATCAACTTATTACTCTAACAAGTATTACAACACTTTAAATTCAAACTTAACAAATTAAAGCTTAACCATGCAATTACTGAAATAAGAACATACATATAAAGTAAACAACTCATAACACCATGATTTGTTAATGAGGAAACCATGTTCAAGGGAAAACCTTGGTGGGGATGATACCCACAAATAATGCACTAAGAGTATAATATCTCTGTTAGGAGACCTAGCCCTATTAGGAGCTGAATATTACATTTAGTACATATCCCTATCATATGCACCCTATTAAAAAAATAAAAAATAAAAAAATAAAAAAATAAATCAAAAATAAAAAATCAACAATCAAAAATCAATTTTTTTTACTGTGTTAAATTTGATGTCCATATGACCGTCAAAATATGGGCCTTCTGTGACAGCCCCCAGCTCGTCAATTTTAATGCCACAATTTGCTGACATCAACAGGGTTTGAAAAGTCTTAGCCTTCACCATTGAGCTTTTTGGTTTTACAGTCTAACTTTAAACGATCATATCTTGCTCATATTAGGTCCAAATTGAGTGTAATTTTTTTATTTATTTTGGGCAGAATTGTCTGACGATTTTTTGGTTGTTCTTAGTTTCTGGATTTGAGTCATGAATTTATCAGAAATTGCAGGTTTTGATCACTGTACCTATCTAATCCTCTGTTTTGCAGCTTCCAAAGCCTCATACGGGCTCATATGGTAACATTTTTTAGTGCAATTTTTTTTGAAAGTGCATGATTTTTTATCTACTTTCTGAATATGCAATTAGATTTATGATTTTATGATTTTCCTAATGCTAATTAGTTTTGGGCTTTGTTGTTCTCTGACTTATCTTGTTGATTACAACCTAACAGTGGTTTGCAAGATGTTTAAAAAGAAGACTAAAAACATAGACTACTAACGAATTGTCTTGCAGGTTGCCTTGATCGATAGCATGCTAAACTTTGTGCTTGCATTTCATTTTGTTTTATTACAATAGGAACCCACATGCAAGAATTCTAAAATGAACTTCTATTTTGGTATTTTAGGAATGGCAATGATGTTAGGAAACTATGCTCTCGCCCTTGTGGGATGATCAAAAATCCAGAAGCATTGTTGTCATTTTCTTATATGTTTGAAGTGTCTTTTAGATTGTAATCCTAAGCATTATATGAATATATCCTCTCCCCTTGCCTTTGTGGATCTTGGGTGTAAGAGAAAATCATATAATTCTTTTAGCGTGGCTACCTCCCAAGTGCTTTAATAGAGCCAGTGAGAGTGGATTGCCCAACCGGTAACAGGCTAAAGCCAAGCCCTTCCAAACTGGTATATAAAAATGTTATTGTGATTAGTCTCATAGTGGACAAGTGTGAATTCATTGTGACAACCAAAATCTCCTCTAGTACCCTAGTGGTGTGTTAAAGTCCCTACATTGTTAAGGTGAAAACCTTGCTTTGAAAGGATTGGGAGAGCCCGAGCCCCCTTAATTGGGAAAATTACTTGATCACAACCACTTGAACGAATGCCTTGAATATAAACTTTGTTTTAGTAACCAAAACCCCTCTATCTGTTGGTGTGGAAGGTCAGAGACCGACTAAGACGTCCCACATTTTCATGGCTCTTAGTAGAGACAATGGTCCTTTGGGAAGTGATTCCCTTGGGATTCGAAGCTTGGTGTGCCTGAGAAGTGAGTGCACATGTAAGGAGGAGCCCGTGCCTCCAAACTTCTAAGTTGTTTGCTATGTGTAAGCATGGCTGAACTTCGGTTCAAGTGGGAATTCAACAGATATTGCCCTGGCTTACCTAGGTTGTGATGTGACTGTTTCTTTTAAAACAAACAATCTGCTTGATGTGTCTTGTGTGAGTGAAACATCAAAACATACACCAAACATCAAGAAAACATCAAATTAATCAACAAACTTGCATTCTTAAGTGTCAAACTATCAACTTGATCAATTTTCTATCCAGTCATTTTCAATCTTCCTTGGTTGATCCAGATCAGATTAGATTACTTACCTCATTGTTAGAAGCTTGTTTACATTTTGGATTCTTGCGTTGACCTCTTGAACTAGTAACCTTTGATTTCACAAGTGACCTTGTTTGGAGTTGGTGAGCTACAAATCATCCTTGTTCAGAAGACAAACCTTTAGATCCTTTGGTAACACACTTGGAGAGTTTTGGTAATCTCTTGTCCATTCACTTTCATACAAATTAAAATTCAATCAATATAACTTGGGTAAATCATCCTCCTAATCCATATGTGTTAGGGTATTCTCCCGTTCAGTGGACACCTCTGTGGTAGTGTTGGTTTATGCCTCTTGCAAAATTCTACCTTATCACCTCTCTTTTGGACAAGTGAGTGATTTTACTATCCTGGTTTGGTACCAACATTTCTTAGGGTCATCTTATCACCTAGTACCTTTTATTTCATGCCAGTTACAACAAGATATCAAGTAGATCAAGGAAAATGACCTCAATTAGTCTTCAACCAATTACCCTTAGTTCAAACTTACAAAAAACGTAAGGGAAAAGAACCCATATTTGATCAATCACCCAGGAACAACTCAAAAATTTGGTTTGATTCCAAGAGTAACCTTAGTGAGTTGAGTACACCCTTAGCATCTTCTCGCTCGGATATGGATATGAGTTACACAATGACTCGATGAGATAGGGGAGAAATGGATAAACGCCTTGATGACATATTTGAAAGACATAGAGATACCATTCTATTTCATGGTTCCTCTCATGAAAGTCGACCAGTCTCACCCCTCATCTCAACTAGATATCTGGATGCACACCAAAGGGCTGAGAGAGGTACGAGGCAAGCCTATCAAGATGGAAAACCACAACATGATAACCAAGCTGATGAACCTTATGACACTCTTGTGAATGTCACATTCACCAATGACTTGTTTAGAAATTCAAGACCAAGTTCGCCACTCAAAACATCTTCAAGATACATGAGTGAAAGACTTAAGAAAATTGAGCGTGAAAAGAAAGCCTTCCTAGACAAACAAGCTGCAAAGGAAGAGCAATTTAGACTCCTAGAGTTGGAAAGACAAGCCTTGTTGGAGATAGAAAGGAAATCCTTTCGGGAAGAGAAAGATAGACTCTTGTCTCAACAACTTAATGATCAATTCAACAACATGTGTGTTGGTGGTGGAAACAACTCTCCTCCATCCACCCCTTGTAAGACTCCACGAAGTGGAAGACATTCGAGAACACCATCACAATCTCCTATCCCTAGAGGAAGAAGGGCTTCAAGACATGATCATTATAGGAGACTAACACCTCCTAGGAACTCAAGACAACCTTCGCAACGTGCTCACCATGGTTCATAATATGGGGGTAGTAGCTCAATTTTTCACCTCACCTCCCAAGACTTCATGAAAATGCAATAAGAACCACTTTCCTAGTAGTATGTGGAGAGATATTTAGAGCAAAACAAAGATAAGTTCCTAGAGAGTTTAATCAACAAGGGTGCTAGAGTCCCCTACAACTTTGATGTGGACAAGAAGATTAAGAAGCAAGGTCCATCTCAAGAAG